>APFE031330882.1:0-10375 GCA_000404065.3 Pinus taeda | reverse complement strand
AAAATTTACCTCTCATTACGTCTTTTAAGGTAATAATAATAAATTAACATCAATTTAATAATTATCACCAAATGACATATATTAATTAATAGTTATCATAACTAAAAATATTAATTATTAATTAAAATCATAATTATAATCACTACAATATTTTCCACATTTATAAGATTAAAAATATTTGTTAAATAAAATAAACGGTGCTATGTTCATTGCATCATATTGGTAATCGATTTTGTTTGCCTATTAACTTCACGGGATGCCATCTACGTTTTTTATCTGCGCTGGGCACTCCACTCTGAAAATTAGAAAATCTCATCAGTTTATACCGGAAAAAATAAATGTTATGTTTGAAAAATATATAGGAAAGTTCAACAAACATGATTTTCAGATACCATGAAAATAGTTACATTATTTTGCATGCAACTAGAAAAATGATGACATTTTAGGAGAATTACTCTTAAGTATTTCATTTCAGTCGACTATATATTGTGTACATACAAAACACTTTTATCTATCTTCCCACATGCTCGCTTAAATAGGCAACATCTTGCATTTGATACTCAGAAAGAAACCATATGCCAGTTAAAACGCTTAACTGGTTCTTGTGATTGCAGTGAAATTCATGTCACGGAGTCTTTTCTCCTCTAAAATGACCAATTGTATATATGATTGTATATATGTTATTTACTCCGTCGTGATACGAAGACTGGTCTTTTATTTGTAATCCAAACTACCATATATTTGTGATTCCCCTAGCATGGTCATTTAGATCTTTATCTCAACATGAATATACATTCCAAAGTATGCAAATATTTAAAGTACTCCATCACAATTTTAATTAATTTCAAATATTTGATTCTAACCAATATTCTTAAAATTATCTTAAAAAATTTAAATCAATTGTTCACTAGAAAACATGAAAATACTTTTTAGAGAACAAAACATCTGAAAGCGCCTTTCAGAAAGTAAAATACTTCCGCATGGGCAAAGAATGCATATGTAAATTCGTGGTGCAATGTAGAAAAAGCTCCAAAGATAATGACCACATTCAAATTTAGTTTCCCTCCGATTGAGACCACTATATGGGACCACTGCATAGCACGAGGAGGATCAAATGGACCACTATCGGTCGTTTTCTTTGTGACCACTATTATTTTCACCTGTCAGCCCTTTGTTACTTCGTTCCTTATGTTAGAAGATGCTTTTCAAGATGACGTGCATGCTTTTCATTGCAGAAACGGTAAAGGTTTGATATTTCACGTAAAGAGAGGGAATGTAAACGCTGGCTATCCACACAAAGTTATAGATACTATTTATTTTGTTTGCACATTTAAAGCCACGCCTCTGTAGATAATGTGTTTGGTCTATATCTTTGTCGAGAGAGAGAGTAAAACTGAATATATTAAGATCATGTGTTCGATCCACGCTCAACGCCTTTGTTACTTCATAACTCTACCTCCAATCAAGTTTTAGGTAAGTAGCCATTTCCGTCAATTCAAATTAGCTTAGCATTCCATGCCTCTTCCTTTTCCATCTTTGTTTATAATTTTTTCATGCAACTATGGATATCGTTTATTTTGTTTGCATATTTGAAGCCACGCCTCTTCTTCGAGCCTTGCTTTAAAGTATGGCTTTTAAAAACATTTGACAACTATGGATAGCGTTTATCGACAATTTTCTTTGCACAATGTAATGTGTTGTTTACAAATATTTTGGAGAGCTATGGATATCGTTTATGGATATGTTGTTTATAATTTTTTTCTATAGCTATGTATATAGATATGTTGTTTATAAAAATTTTCCACAGTTATGGATATCGTTTTTGGATAATTTTGTTTGCACATTTGAAATATTGAACACTCGTTTATAATTATTTTTCTACAACTATGGGAAATTTATTGATACTTTTCACATATTTATACCTTTAGTGTTTCATTATATATTTGTTCACTCATTGAAAAGTCTTAACACTTCTTCACTTCTTCATCAAGATTTTTCCTCAATTACTATATCGGCCCAATCCTTTGGTCTTATGGTTACCAAGATATCAATCATTGATACACGTAGCCCCGAAATTATGATGCAAAAAACATAGAAATTCTTGCAAACATTCACCTCTTTCCTGGTTTGTTAAATGATGGATTGGAAATGTTCCTTGGGTGGGTGATGATAAACTTTGATGTCTGATTTTTTTATCTATATTCTAATATGAAAATTGATTCAACATAGATTCAGCTTCTTTTTATTGGAATTTGGTACTCATATTATATATTTTTGAAATTTTGAATTCAGAAGTAAATTCAACATTTTAAATTTTATTTTTAAATATAAAAATTATTCTTAATACTTTTAAATATAGACATGTAGAAATTTGAATATGTGAAAATAGTTAAAGCTATTTTTTCTTTTCTTCCAAATAAAATAGGAAAATGTTGTCCCTCTTAAACTACACTACACTTCGATTACTCGATGTTCACTTTTGTTGTTCACCACCCTTACAAATTTGATATTGGAAATCATAGGTGGCCACACATAATTTTGATCACCTTTATCATAAATTTGTTAGTGAAATTCCGAAAATAGTATTTGGCTTAAACTATAAAACTAAATTAAATTTTACTAATTAAATTGTTGTGCTCATAATTACTAGTGTAATTTTTTATACATATTATTTGTTATATTATCATGTATACATTGATATCTGAATTTTCTCAATAAGTATTATAAATAAAAAGAATGAAATGATATGCAATTTTATTTTATTTAATCTTTCTGAGGACAAAGAGGAGGAGGAGGAGGAGGCACAGGAGCAAGCGTAGGAGGCAGAGGAGAAGGTGGAGGTGAAGGTAGAGGAGGCAAAGAAGAGGAGAGGAGGAGGCATAGGAGAAGAGGAGGAGGAGGCAGAGGTGAAGGCATGGAGGGAGAGGAGAGGAGGAGGAGGCAAAGGAGGAGGATGAGGTGGAGGTGAAGGCATAGATAGAGGAGGAGGTGGAGGATGCAGAGGCAGAGACACATGTTAAGGTGGTAGGGGAGGACGAGGAGGAGATGGAAGCGGAGGAGGAGGATCATGAGGAGGACGTGAAAACAGTGAGGAGGAGGAGTATTTGAAGGCATAGATGACGAGGGAGGAGGGAGGAAGCAGTGGAGGATGAGGGGCAAGAGGAGGAGGATGTGGTGGAGGAGGTGGAGAGGACGGGGCAGCAGGGAGGGGGTAGGCAACAGTGGCAGAGGAGGTAGTGGAGGCAAAGGAGGTGGACGAGGAGGAGGAGAAGGAAGAGGAGGGAAAGGTGAAGACAGTGGTAGTGGTGGTTGTGGCAGATGAAGAGGAGGAGCATGTGGTGGTGATGGTGGTGGTGGAGGTGGAGGAGGAGGAGGAGGGGGTGAAATTGGTTGATGAGGAGGTGGAGGTGGTGGTGGAGGTGGAGTAGGAGGAGGAGGTGGAGGGGTGGTGGCGGTGGATGAAGAGGAGGAGGAGGAGAAGGAAGAGGAGGAGGTGGTGTTGTTGGTGGAGGTTGAGGTGGTAGATGAGAAGGTGGAGGTGGTGTTGGTTTAGGAGGTGGAGGTGGAGGATGAGGAGCAGGAGAAGGGAGAGGTTGAGGTCGGGGAGGAGGAGGAGAAGGAGGAGGAGGAGGGCATGGTGGTAGAGGAGGAGGTAGACGTGGAGATGGAGGAGGAGGAAGAGTAGGAAGTGGAGAAGGAGGATGAGGTGGCAGAGGTGGAGAAGGAGGAGGAGGACGGGGTGGAGGTGGATGTGGGGTGGAGTTGGAGGTGGATGTGGGAGTGGAGTTGGAGGTGGTGGAGGTGGAGGTGGTGGTGAAGTAGGAGGTGGTGGAGGTATAGGTGGATGTGACATAGGAGGTGGTCGAGGTATAGGTGGATGTGGAGGAGAAGGAGGTGGTTGAGAAGGGTGTGGAGGAGGAGGATGAGGAGGAGGTAGAGGTGGAAGTGGTGGTGGAGGAAGAGTGGAGGTGGAGGAAGAGTAGAGGTGGAGGTTGAGGTGGAGGGGGAGGTGAAGGTTTACGTGGAGGTTTATGTGGAGGAGGAGGAGGAGGATAGAGAGGAGGAGGAGGAGGTGGTCGAGGAGGTTGAGATGGAGGAGGAGAAGGAGGAGGAGGAGAAGGAGGAGGAGGAAGGAGGAGGGAGTGAAGGAAGAAGAGTTGTAGGCGGTGGTGAATAAGGAGGCAGAGGAGGAGGATGAGGAGGAGGGAGAGGTGGAGCGAAGGTGGAGAACAAGGAGGAGGAGGTGGTAGTGGATGAGGAGGTGGATGAGGAGGAGCAGGAGGAGAAGGTGGATGCAGAGGTGGTGTAGAAAGCGTAGGTAGAGGAGGTGGAGGAGGAGGTGGAATAAGAGGAGGAGGTAGCGGAGGTGGTAGAGGCAGAGGTGGTGGAGGTGGTAGAGGCGGAGGTGGTGGATGTGAAGGTGGGGCAAGAGGAGGTGGTGGAGGAGGAGGAGTAGGTGGTGGTGGAGGAAGAGGAGGAGGAGGATGTGGTGGTTTAGGAGGTGGTGGTAGAGGTGGAGTTGGAGGAGGTGGTGGAACATGAGGAGGCTAACAAAATATTCCTAGTTCTACCACAGGATTGAGAAGGGTGAGGGGATATAATTTTACCGTTTTAAAACACTCAAAAATAAGAAGAAATGAAAAAAAAATTATGCACAAGACCTTTCGAATTTTACATATAATTACCTACCATAGAATATCCTAAGGAGATTGCAAGTTAAGGCTCACATTGTTTCAAACTGATTCAGGCATCAACATATAATACTTATTAAAAAAAGATTATAATGGGTATTTAAGTATGAGGACCACAATACCTATAGAAGTTAGACTCAATTTCGTGGGAAGTGTTGGAGCATACCCAAGAAAAGGGAAAAATAGAAAAGAAGCGTAGAATTGCAACAATTTTTGGCATCATCTATTGGACGAGACACCTTGTAGTAACTTCGACATGCAAATATGTATTCATTGAAATAAAAAAATATATAATGATGGTAGACAAATAATTGCAGGAACATCAACTATTCATTTCAACCAAAGTTAGCATATAAAATTGAAGTTCGACACGCACATATAATGGAGGACGTTTGAGTGAATGCAACAAGAAAACAATAAGTGCTAGAGTTCAAATTGAATTCTAATTCACCTCGTGAAACTACCACAACAATTGTAGAATAAAAGGATTATCAAGATAAAACGTGACCTAAGGAGGCTGGTACTGAGGAAGTCCCATACAAGAATACTATGTCAGAAGATATATTAAAGGAAATTCTAGAGAAAGATAATCTACAAATAGATGTTACCTCAACCTCCCCTACAACTGACGAACAAGTTCCTCTAGTAGAGTCAAATACACCAAACACTTGAGCTCCATAAATAAAGAAAGGATAAAAGAAACATCTAGTAAGAAACTCACCTAAGGCATGCTTGAGATAAATAAATATTTCAAGCCCTAGAGGATAGAAGAAAAAATTTAAAATAAGGATGTTGTATAATAGAAAGATTTAGGAGAGGCAATGACAATAAAGGGATATTTGGTTAGAATGTTAGAACTAGGAAATAAAAAAAATTAATATAAACATTCCCAACAGAATTGCAATCCAATAGTTTCTACAACAATTGGTCAATCATAGCGAGCAACTAACTCCTCATGTAAATGAATTTCAAGATAAAATGATAGTTCAAGGGAATTAAAAAATATCCACTATAATTCATAAGGCTCACCAAGAATTTTCCAAAGAAAAAAAAGAGTTAGAAAAAACATTATATCATAGAGTCCAATGTTTTTATTATTTTCCAAATATATTTATCACCCACATGTGATCAGATATAAACTCAATAATTTATATTTTGAGAATCGTACTCTCGACAAGTAACTCAACCTTGAGAAAAGTCTACCCATGAGAATTAGGTTTTATAGGAGAAAAATTTAATCCCAAATAAAAGACGAGAAAAGATAGTGTTTTAGAGAAGGGATGAGAGTAAAAGTATAATATGCCAATGTTATTGATCATTTTCATGGAATCATTAATAAAGTTAAATTATATTTATTATTTTCATGGAATTGTTAATAAAGTGAAACTAATAGAACATCAAATACTAGTTGATCAAGAATTGTCAGGGTACATATCACTAGCTGACAAGGTACAATATTTGAGATATTTTAAATCATTTGATGCCCATGAAAGTATATTTGCATGGAAATGATCTATATTTGATCAAGATATTTAAGTGCTTGCACCAAATACTTATCAAACAACATTCCCTATCACTTCAACACTAGCACCTGTAATAGCACAATCATCTCAATCATCTTCACAATGACATAAATTCAATTTCTTTGAGCCAAGCTTTTAGGATTTGGTCTCTCTTCTGAACAACAATATCATACTCAGGAATTTGAAATTGAATGTTCCAATCAGTCAGCCAGGGAAGGGAAGAGGAGGAATTAACATTTCAAATCTTGTAGATGTAATTCAAGAAGTTCTATTTGACCACGAAACTAGATCTTCTAATTAGCCAACCACCCTTCTGGACAAAATTTTATTTCATTATAAGGATTTACATTTTTTATTTTATGGTGTATCAAGTTTTGTACAAATTTTGTAAGACTCCAAATCTTCTTGTCTTTGTCATAAAGAATGAATTAAGAGTAGGGAAGATGTTGTAGGGGCTAGTCGACTTAGTTGACCATCCCAAACAATTCTATAATTGATATTATAAAGTCGATCAACTCTCTAGTCGATTCAAGATTCTATGTTAGATAGGCTAAATTGGTTTTGACTTAAATTATTGCGATTATCTCGACATAATATATATATATATGGAAATGTATATATGGAAATGTATGCATCATTGTATCTGTTGTGATTGTCTTCTCAAGACAATATAATATAAAGTAACAATCTGTTGGCTCTCTCCTACATCGTTTCTCTTCTTCTATTCCTATGTTATTTATCTTCATGTGATTTCTTGTTTTCCTTTCTCCTAGTAACTAATGGTCATTGCCTACTACACTACAATAAGTATATATCAATTTTTTGGAATATTTTACTAAAAACTAAAATACTGTAAAATATTGGTGCGTTGTTTAATGAATCATAAAATGCTATAAAATATTTGTGAATCATTTGCTTCATTATAAAACCTTGTAAATTATTGGTCAATCCATCATTTAATCTTTACATCATGTTATTTTTCCTTCTTATGCACTAATTCTCTAATAGAAAAATAATTATCAAATTACTTCGCTTCAAATAAATGAACATTGTTAGGATTTGGTGGTTCATCACCATATATAACCTTTTTCAACTCCTCAGTGTGTAACTATTATAATAACTATTGTGTTTTCTTCTTCAATCAAAACTCTAATAATTGTTTATCAATACACAATTTTTTGAAATTACAATAAATGCACAATGAGATTGACTAAAAGACAAAATATGTAATGAAAGTTAATATCTTATATGATAAATTTTTTTTTATCACAAACTCATTATAAGGCCACAGTTTTCGAGTTCAAAAATATAGCACACAAAGAAAAATGTTCATTACTTAGTATAACATGTTACAAAATAAGTAACATTAAAGGATTTCAACTTCAAAAATGAAATACAGTAAGAAGATCCAACAATGAATGAAGGGACCCAGCTAGAGCTTTTAACGACCATTCCTTACAAGGGAGAATGGTGTAAGGTTAAAAAGAAGAAATTGAGAAAAGGGTGATATGTTTACGACTATTTTGGAGTTGTATTTTTGGTCTCTGTGATCACCAGTTTTGATTGTCATGATTGAATGCATTGTCAATATCTACAACATGTAATTTTATTTTCATTAATAAAATTAAGATTTTTCGTGAGGAAAAAAATATATTAATTAAAAATAATTATAAAGGAATATGATTCTCATACATACATTGAATCGTATAGCGGTGGTTACCAAAAAAAAAAAGAAAAAAAAAACTTTTTCATTCATGGTTTCATGGTCAATTACCGAAATATGTGAAATTTTATTAAATTGAACATGGATAGGTTAATGAAAGCATTCAATTCATTTGAAGTGTATCTCTTGTATTGGATACTATGCATTCTTGAAATCATCATAGAAGTTGTTTGTATCAAGTTTATAGACAATTTTTTTAGTGACCTTCCATATGGTATATTATAATGAAAGTTTTTTGCATGTTTTGGAATTCATAGACACAGAAACACAAACAAGAGCAAATACAAAAAAGTAAATACATCACATAAAATAAAAACACAAACATTTAAAATCCTATCATCATGAAACACCCATTTGTAACTAATTATAAATACTTATAAAATAATTTGATTCTCAAACATGCATTGAACAATGATACTTACAAAAAAAATCCATGGTCATTTGCAAAAATAAATGAAATTTTGTTAAACTAAATCCTAATTTTAACATATATAGCTTAATACACATTCAATTAATCGGAAGTGTAATTCTTGGATATTATATTTTTTCTTTGAAAAATCATCACAAATGTGACTTGTATCAAGTCAATAGACAATCTGGGCAATGACCACGATACAACATATTCTAACAATTTGGGAAATGACCATCCATAAAATACTACTGCAGTAAAGGAAACCATCTAATAATGCAAGAATTTACATCTAGTTTGTTCATTAAATATCTAATTGTAGCATGATTAGTGTGCACAAAGGTTTGATAGCCTGTGATATAATGTTTGAATTTGTTTATGGAATGCACGACAGCTAGGATTTCCTTCTTGATCACTATATAATTTAACTATGCCTTTGACAAGTTTTTTCTTCTAAAGTATATGGCATAAGGTAACTTTTCATCAATTTGTCCTAAGGCTGCCCTTATTGATTTGTTTGAGGAATCTGTATGAATGTGGAAAGGTAGGGCCCAGTTTGGGCTTCTAAGAATTGGGGTAGTCATGAGCTTGCTCTTCAAGGTATCTAGGGCTTCTTGATAGTTTTCCAACCATATGAACTCGACATATTTGCCTAAGAGGCCAAAAAAAGGAGAGGCTAGCTTGCTGAAATCTTTAATGAATCTCCTATAATACCCAACTAAGCCTAGGAAGCCTCTGACATCTCTCACCTTTTGAGGAGGTGGGACCCTTTGGATGATGAAAATTTTGTTAGTGTCCACCTGTAGTCCTTGCTGAGATATTGCATGACCTAACATTGTCCCTTCAGTTATCAAAAATTCACATTTTTCCAAACTAAGCGATAGGTTCATCTCGATACACTTGTCTAGAACTTTTCCTAGGTTAGATAAAGCTTCCTGAAGGTCAAAGCCATAAGGAGTAAATTCATCCATGTATATCTCTACTGCATCATGAACTAATTCAAAGAATATACTCAATAACTCTCTTTGGAAAGTGGCTGGAGAGTTACACAAACCAAAGGAAGGACCCGATATGCAAAGGTACCCCAAGGACAAGTGAAATTGGTCTTATCTTGGTCTTTTGGGATGATTTGAATCTGATTGCACCTACTAAACCCATCTAGGAAAGAGAAATAATTTTTCCCTGCCAGACCGTCTAACACTTGATCTACGAAAGGTAAAGTAAAATGGTCCTTTTTAGTGGCTTTCTTCAGTTCTCGATAGTAGACAGATTCTCAACTTACCATTTTTCTTTGGAACTAGCAGCAAAGGAGAGACCCATTCACTATCAGAGATGGGATAGATGAATCCTCCATCAAGAAATCTCTGCAGTTCTTCCTTAAAAAGATCTTTAAGTGCTGGATTCATCCTCCTTTGAGGCTACCTAACTGGATTTCAATCCTCCTTGATGTATATATGATGAGTCCATACTAAAGGGTGCACTTCCTTCATCTCATTATAACTCCAGGTGAAGACATCTAGGTGTTTTCTCAGCAGGCTACATAGTTCCTTTTCCTGGGAAAGGATAGGGATAGATTGATTTTCAAGGTTCTTTCTGGGTTGAACTCTATATTCTTAACACAGAGAGAAGTGGAGTCGGGCACACAAAGATCAGTTGAAGGGTTTTTTTGGGTTTCTCTTACTATATCCTCTAATGGTGATACAGTGGGAGGTGGATTCTGAATCATATTTTCGATCATATCATCCTCATCTTTTTGTTTCCCCCATGGCGATTTCTAATTCACAAATTGGTATAGAATAGACTTCATCCTCATCTTCCTCCTCCAACAAGAGAGGTAGATCATGTTCTAGCAAGGGTTGGGTAGGAGGATATAGGATTAATTTCTTGGACATATGCCCGTTCTTTATGGCCATGTTCCTAGCTCAATCGTTGATGTAGGCATCGATGGTAGCCAACCATGGTCTTCCCAGAATGAGAGGATACCCAGTGAGCTTTGCCTTTGGCTGGAGAAATAAGAAATAGACAAGGT
>APFE031330876.1:0-23398 GCA_000404065.3 Pinus taeda | reverse complement strand
AACTATCTACTGGAAACATTGTTTATGTGAGGTAATATAATCTTGGCTTACGAAAAATAAAATTAATAATTCATATTTATAATCTTTATATTTCAAAACTTCATATTTAAATTTAATTAATAAACACATAAAAAAGTAATCCTTGTATCAAACTCTCCTCGATTACAGTGTTAGTGCTTGTGAACACCCTTGACAGGAAAAATATGAGCCCCCCTAAAGCCACTCACATATTTGAGGTATAACAAGGGTCCAGTCCCAAATATCAATAGGAATTATGGCTCATTTAATCACCTTAAAGTGCTCAATTGGTCTTCATTTCAAGTCGGGATCGATGTTTTCATTTCGGTTGCTATCCCTGTGGTTTTTTACCACATGCAAGGAGGCACTACTTATAATTTTCTATGTGGAAACTTTGATAATCCTCCTAGAATTTTCGTTGCCTTCAATGTTGTTTCCATTTTTTCTTTGGGGGATTCTCCTAGTTCTATTGAAGAGACCACATGTCGTCCTCTTGTCCTGTCTCAACAATCGTGCTATTATGTATATGCTAATGTTCCTCCCCTGACTTAGATTATGGCTCTTCGGTAAATGTCTTGTGTAGTGATTTGAAACTATGCAACAAGGGATCACTCCTAATTCAGTGAAGACTTATTTTAAGGATCAAGTGACTATATTAATCTTCTCATGCCCTAAGAATTTCTCTTTCCTTTTAAGTGTTTGAAAATTCTTGGTTTCAGTGGTCTATGTTTTTTCCTTCAAGGGGGTTAATTTTGGCATGTCATATCTTCACCCTCCTTTTATACTTTCTTCCACTCCTTATTCTCATGGTAGAGGGGGGCATTCTACCCTTATTTTCTCACCTTTTGATACTCTATCATTGTCTCACAAACCACAGTTGGTGGTGTTGTGTTTTTCCCCAACTCTGCATTCAATTCGATCTCTCTTCGATTGGATGTGAATAATTTGTCTTACCCCTTTCTCCACTTGGGAAACCCTTCCTCTCCACATTCTTAACCTTGACACTTAGCTTTATGGTCAAACTCGTATCCTTCACTACTCTCCCTATATCCTCAACACACAATATGGTGTGACCAAGAGCTCATCATCGGTGTGATTCTAAAGGCAGAGGCATGAGAGGTGCCAAGACATCGTCCCTTGCACAAGCTGTGATCTGAAATTGGATTATATGATTTATTCCTCTTTTCTAAAATCAAATAAAGCAAAAATTAGGACTGTGTTGATGCTTTGCAAGATAAAACTGGGTCTTGAAACAAACAGGTTTCCAATATCTCTTCAAGTCATGAATTAGTCTTCATATGTAACTTAACATAATGAACATAACATCACATAATCCATGCAGGCATAATGAAGAGCAAGGAAAAAGGTTTGTTGACAGATTTCACCCCTCTTGGGCTACATATTGAGGCCCGTCAACATGACTAGACCACTCATATATTCATTATGAAGTGGAGTACATAAACATTTGATGTAGGTAAATATGTGGTAATAGGTAATGTTATCCTATAAAGAACTCTCACAAACAACAACAAATCAAAGCATCTCCTACAAAGATGACATACTTCAACTGAAATGAACTAAAAAGAGCATGTGAACACTTCAATACCACATTGAAGCACATAAACAAAACTTCATGTTAAGGGAAGATGAACCTGAGTTGAACTTTGTTGGTTACAACTGTTGCACTAGCCTTTTGGAAGTGAGAAAACCCCTACAAGGTCTTCTCCATGCCCAGATCCTTCCAGAACTACTTACAAACCCTGAATAATCCATACAACTTTAGTCTCAAACCTACAAAATACTTAGTAGATGTGCTCAAATAAGAAATTAGAGGTTACCAATGGATTCAGAACATCGAAAAACCCCTAAGTCCACTATTTTTTAGCTCAATTTGGATAAAAACTCAAAAATATATGAGCTCCCAAGCTCCCTCATGAGCTTGACTGTTAACCATCCTACAAATTCGACCTTTCGTCTATCAGTCCTACAAATTAACCCTGAAATTCGCTAACGAAGCGACAATTTCACTACTCATCGATGCATTATGTTGGATGATTAATTCGACCTCGGACCCCTTAATCTGAAAAATAAGGCCACATGGGCCACATAGGGCCGAGGGCTGAGCCTTAATGCCTGCCCTAGCTAGTTAAGCCCCTTAGCATGGGGACGAGGTCACGTAGGGTTCCAAGTGTCCAAGGGTTGGGACAACAATCTGCCCTACCCGTCAAAGCTTCTTGGCACTAACACGTGGTCCTATGGTGTCATATATCCTCGAGGCTAGGTTTAACATTTTAGCCCCCTATCCACAAGCACTTCAACACTCTGCCACCAGTCTCGTGCACCTACATATGCCCTAGTGTTGGGCTTACCCATGCTCCCGACTTGTTAACACTCCGTGTTGGTATCATGGATTTCCATATGACCAGGGTTGGTCCCCATGCTTTCGCCCCTCCATTTGTTGGCGCTTCGTGTTAATGTTGTGGTCTGGTGGTTTTTATAGCGAGTGTCGAAAACTTGGGCCAGGGCTAATCCCGTGCCCTTGACTCCCATACCTACAGTCTTGTGGGCATGTGGAAATCGTAGCCCTGGGCTTAGCCCCGGCCCCATCCCCCAATACTAATCTGCATACATATTAAATATAACTCTGTCACCATGTATATTAGGAACCACCATGCGCCCTAGCAGTAAAGCAATGCACTATTGGATCAGAGGTCTTGTGTTTGACTCTCCTAGAGGTAGTTTTACCGATAACAATATTTTGTACCAATACTAGGATGCCACGTGGTAACCTCCCATTGGGCCATGTGGCTTCTGTTCATAGGTCCAAATCACAAACTCAACCACCAATCATATTTAGACCACGTGCACAAAAACCAACAAACCAGATCATGCCAAGTGTCAGCATCTAGTTGGCTCGTAACTGTACGATTACCTTGCTGACTCAATAGTATAGACTACTAAATCAGCATACCTACATCCAATCTGCAAACTTTTGCATAGTTGGGAAAATGATTCAAGTTGCATTGGATTCAGATCAGTGAGCTCTTCGATTTGGCACATGTTTCAAGAATTTATAGGCACTTTTATTTTTTAGCATGAATTGATCAACTAATCACACCTCCCCACTAGGAACTTTTGGAACCTAAAATTTTTCTTCCCTAGTTAATATAAAGAGGTTGGAACGCAAAAATACCCAAAAACTCAATCCAAAATGCAAAAATTTCAATTGGTGCCCTTCAAGCCCCAATCAAGGCCCTTCACATATCATCTTCATGAAGACCTGTTGTACTATTAAGAATTGAGCCATCATTCTTATCGTTGTTGCAAGAAAAAGATATTGATGAGTGGAATATGAACATTCTCTCTACTCTCATCTTTGCACGACTCCAAAAACACTTCATCTTGAAGTTTAAACTGTTGAAGACAAACTTGACCCCATCTTGGAAATCAGAAACAACATAAATTTTCTTTAACGCCTTCAAGCTAAATTTGTACATGAAAAGTACACTACTACAAAATTTTCTGTGATATGATTAGCCTTGCCTACAATACATAGTCATCTTATACAATCTTGAAAGAAAATATTCAATTCACACAAGTTTCAAATTGAATACTTGTATTAGTGATGACAACTTGTAGACAACTTTGAATGACAATCTTGTACATTCACAAAAGTCCTTGAACATGTGGACTATAACAAGCCAATACATACATCAATGAAAAACATATACTTGTTGAACATAGTGCAATGAATGTTCACTTTCAAAAAGTACTTAAATAGGCAATGACAACAAGTAATTACAAAATTTTACAAAATCCCTCTACAGTAAGTCTACCCAAACTTTGCCTCTCCTAGGCTTATGCGTTCTCTTCTTGCATCCTCTTTGTCTTGAAGGTCACTTAGGATTGATGATAATCCTCTTTGCCACATCTTGTTTCCCTTGAATTATGTAGCATAATATCTTTACCTTTCTTTGAACGAAGCTCTGGGTGCAACTTCAAACATCATTCAGTGTCATGTCCATGCACCTTGTAATGAGTACAAAAGAACTTCCTCTTGTTTGCTGACATAGAAGTTCTCTCATGCAAAAGAGATTCATTATGCTTGATGCCTAAAATTTTGTTCATGATTTTAACCATTATCATATGTTTCTCACATACAGCCACACAATGGTTAAGTGCATCACAAAATGTACAAGGGTATTGATTCCATAAGTATTCAAAATTTCTGTGCATTGGAAAACACACTTGAGAGTTATACTTGTCTCTAGAGTTGCAACTTCAACAATTGTTGTAAGGTGGTGACATTTCATGCCTAGATGGTTGATGTACCTCAAACCGTTTGGAGCATTCTCCAAAATTCCTTCAACCATATCCTAATACCATATACTTTTCTCTCTCCTCAACCATTATTGGATTGGTAATACCTTGGTCATTTATGTCGAGGCCTTCACCTTCATATCCCATCTTGGAAAGAAAATTTATACCTATGCCTTTGGTATGTTTCTCAAATGCTGCAAAACATTTGTTATGTATATAAATGGAAGGAGTGGTACTTGAGATGCTAATTACCTCATTAAACATCTCATTCATCTTCCCAGCTTTTGATGATGACAATGATGACCAACTTGTAGATGACTCTAGCCACCCACTCTTATCCACTAGAATATGGTGTGATTCTTGAAGATGTTTACAAAATGCACATGAAACGTCTTCCACATATGGTCCAAAACCACTATTTGAACCATGACCACATACTAGCTTCATTTTAGAGGTTTCACTTGCTAGTACAGGACTAGAACTTTCTGTAACTTGCTCATCAAGCACTTTCTAAAAAACAAAGTGCATGTGTCTCTTCTCCTCTTCATCTATCTATAACATCCCTGCCAATTCTATGTTCTTCATCTGAAGAGCCAAATTCTTCTCCTCTATCTCTTGAAGAAGATTTTTGCTACCCATTCTTGCAACTTGGTCAACTAGTGCTCTAATACCAAACTGATATGAAATTGGATTATGCAATTTCTTCCTCTTTTCCAAAATCAAATAAACAAAATTAGGACTGTGCTGATGCTTTGAAAGATAAAGTTAGGTCTTGAAACAAACAGGTTTCCAATATCTCTTCAAGTCTTGAATTAGTCTTCATATGTAACTTAAAATAATGAACATAACATCACATAAACCATGCAGACATAATGAAGAGAATGACAAAAGGTTTGTTGATGGAGTTCACCCTACCTAGGCTACACCTTCAAGATTGTCAACATGACCAAACCACTCATATATTCAGTGTCAAATGAAATACATAAATGTTTGATGTAGGTAAATATGTGGATATTACCCCTACAAGGTAATGTTCTCCTACAAAGAACTCTCAAAAGCAATAGCAACTCAAAGAATCTTCTACAAATATGGCATACTTCAACTAAAATGAACTAAAAAGAGCATGCGAACACTTCAATTCCACATTGAATCACATAAAAAAACTTCATGTTAAGAGAAGTTGAACCTAAGTTGAACCTTGATGGTTCTAGCTATTGTAATAGCCTTCTGGAAGTGACAATACCCCTACTAGGTCTTCTCCATGCCCAAATACCTTCCAAAACTACTTCCAAACCCTGACTGATCCACACACATTTAGTATAAAACCTGAAAAAATACTTTGTATATGTACTCAAACCAGAAGTTAGAGGTTACCAATGGATTCATAACATCCAAAAACCCCTAAGTGCACTCTTTCTAAGCTCAATTTGGATAAAAACTCAAAAAAGTATGAGCTCCCAAGCTCCCTCACAAACTTCACTGTTAACCATTCTACAAATTCAACCTTCTATCTACCAGTCCTACAAATTCGCCTCGAAATTTTCTAATGGAGCAACAATTTCGTTACCCACTAGGGCATTTTGTTGGATGATTAATTCAACCTCAAAGCCATTAATCCGAGAAAAAACGGCCACATGGGCCACATATGGCTGAGGGTTGGGCCTTAAAGCTTTCCCCTGCTGGTTAAGCCCCTTGACATCAAGACGCGGTAACATAGGGTGCAAAATGTCCAAGGGCTTGGCCAACAGCTCACCCTTCCCGTCAGAGCCCCCTTGGCACTGGCTCGTGGTTCTGTGGGAGCATATGACTCAAGGCCTTGGTTTAACATTTTAGCCCCCTATTTGCAAGTGCTTCAGTGCTCCGCCGTCAGTTCTGTGCAGCTGCTTATGCCCTATAGCTGGGGCTTACCCAAGCTCCACACTTGTTAACACTTCAATCTAGTTTCATGGAGTGCCATATGACCAGGGTTGGTCCCCATGCTTACGGCCCTCCATTTTTTGGCGCACTGTGTTAATGTTGTGTTTTGATGGTTTTTTATAGCGAGTCCATGCCCTTGTCTCCCCCTCCTGTGGTCCCATGGGTTGGGTGAGCAGGGGCGAGGGCTTAGCCCTGGCCCCAACCCCCAATACTAATTTTCATAGATGTTAAATATAACTTTTCCACCATGTATATTAAGAAGCACCATGCACCCTAGCGGTAAGGTATTGCACTGTCACATCGAAGGTCTTATGTTCGACTCTCGTGGAGGCAGTTTGGCTGATAAAAAAAAATTCACCAATAGAGGGATGCCACCTGGCATCCTCCCATTGGGCCAAGTGGCTCTCATTCATAATTCTAACTCACAAACTCAACCACCAATCAGATTTTTACCACGTGTGCCAAATCCAGCAAACCAGATCATGACAATTGTTAGCATCTAGTTGTCTCGTATTTGTATGGTCACCCTGCTAACTCGATGAGGTCTTCAATTTGGCATTGGTTTCATGAATATGGGCACTTTCATTTTTTAGCTTAAAATTGACCACCTAATCAAGCTACATGTTGGAAAATTTATTATACTAAGAGGGGGTGAATCATTATAGTGCATTCACAAACATCATGATTTCTATTTAATTTCTTTTTGATATTTACCTAAATTATTAAATGACTAGTAAAACATCATATGAATAGAATTTTTAATATGTAAACGACATTTAAATCACAACATAAAAGCAATGCATGTGGAAACCAAATATTACTAGAAACCCATAAAGGGAAAAATCATAACATTTTTGTTGTTGTTGTGCAAAGGCAAGCTCCTCTATTACGTCAAATCTTGGAGGTTCCAACCTCTCTCCTATTTTGCAAGCTACAACTTGTTGGGAAGCTCCTACTCCCTCTAACATTAATTTTATATAGGATTCTACCTACAGGAGGCTCCTATTTCGATTTTGTTTGCAAGCTACATCTCGCTTGGAAGCTCCTACTTCACCTTACACGATCCAACATGCTATTTTTCAAGCTGCTACCTAAAAGGAGAGAAAAATACCTAATACATAAAAGATACATTGTGTTGGTTTACTTGGTTGTTAATTTTTCATACCTTCATCTCTTTGTCTTTGCCTTCTCTTCCCAAAATAAACTTCACATATGCTCTTTTTCCTCTATCTCTATGTGCCAGGTAACTCAATCAACTCTTCAATCAACTTTTCCTTCCAAAAGCACATCTTTTTATAAACATAGTTTGCTAACTATTAGTATTCCATTTAGGAATCTAAAGTGAAAAGATTGTCTCTTTTCATTCCACATATTTGTTTCCAAATTATTTCAGCTTTTGAATATTAAAACAAAATGATCCTCCAAATAATATTAAAATATTTACATTAACCAAATCTAATTATTCCCTAAACCATGGATAAACCAATGTCAAGCAAACACCTAGTTAATGTATTTGGAGAATATCAAAACATCTTCATGCACTTGCATCATGTTCATGCACCTTTGCACTTGACCACATATTCCAATAGGACATTCTCTAACAAGCCTCACATACTCAACAATGTCAATATATTACTCAACAATACATATGCATCAAAATTAATGAAAAAGGTTACTCACTGAATATTCACACTAAACTAAGCATATTGCCAATGAACATCTGGATAGGAACTGAACTAAGCGAACAAGAATTATACTTTGTGAGAAAAAACTTTTAGTGGACACGGGAACATTGCAACCATTTACATCAAAACTTCTTCGATCATTTCTTCAACTCTAGACTTTGCAACATACATCAACAACCTCTTCAACAAGCATACCTTCAACACCCTTTTCCATCAATGACAACTTCACCAACAATCTTCCCCATTAGAATTGATGGAAACACATTGGTCCTCACCCTTTTGTCCTGAGAAAAAATTCTCCTTAATACTCCTAACTTCTACTTACCTCTCCATTTGACATTAATGGCAAGGGGGTCTCGGAAGTAGACATTGCTAGAAAAATATATGTTCTTCTCAACAAAAATTCTTACTGTAGTTGGCACTAAGGGAGTTCAATTCTCATATCAATGATCTATTAAATACAAACTTACATGTCCTATGACTGAAGTAACATTTCATGTTCCACAATCATTATCAAGTCTTCTACTTGCAACAAATGTGACCCATATAACAGGAAATGCTATAGAACAACATTTGTTGTTCCATCACTAATGTTGCAAACACTTCACTCATTTTGAACGCCTCTTCAAGTCACAAAACTTATATTCCTTTCTTCAACTATTTGTTAGTACTCTGTTTAAAATCCTCTATTCGTGTTGTAATTAAAAAATCTATCAAAATTACTGAGGTTCTAATGCACTATCAAAGAACAAATTCACCATCAAAGGTCTGTGCTTCTTTATCACAAAGAACCAATTATACTTTCTCCATCAAAATGGAAACCATGCCAAGTTCAAAAATTATTTTCTTTTGCAAATAATTAATATCCATGCTCATGTTCTTTTAAATATATATATAAATTTGTGAGGCCTCTGTTACAATAAAAACCAAGTGACATAACCTTGAAACACTGGGTGAATTACAATTCATAACTCCATAGGTACAAAATGCAATATGTTATCTCCAATATTGTGAATGTAATGTGAACTTTGTATATCGAGGGTAACATCCTTTGTATTTATTTTTACATTATGAAAACATCTCCTCTCTCTTATTAGTCATTTGATGAAAAACATTAAATGAGACCAACCCAAGTCACTTTTCAATTTCTCAAACACCTAAATACAACTTCAAACCAACATCGAGAAATAAAAAAGAATAAATTGATGTATACACTCCTTAAAAGAAGTTGTCTATCCTTATTTAAATTAAAGATCTCAAAATCCATTTGTTGCTTGGGTCCAAACACCAAGAATAGTGAGACTGGCTTTGATATGAGAAAAGTTGTCTATTTCAACAGAGGCCTTATCAAATTGAATTTATGAAAATAGGTGATCAACGTGGGGCTTAAATCCCTGGAAGTCCTCCGCATTCAATCCTGACAAGAGTATGCTCAAGGAGGCAAGGAAGGCATTGTGCTTTTGCTCCAAGAAGAAGGTTTGGGGTTTGAAGGTTTACATTTGGCCTAGGATCATTCTCAGAAGTTTTAAATGTTGAATGGGTCATTACATGCCATCCCAGTACCCTTAACATGTCAGATGATGGATGAAGATAGTATAAGCTTGGAGCATTGTGCTTTCACATAGTCACCATATTTTCACAGTATATCTTAAATCATGTACCCGTTTTCCATGAAATTATTTCAGTAGATACATGGGGGTCAAATGAATAACCCCACTTAATTTCAGGTCAAAATTCTTCACGGTTTTTTAGAAACAAGCCACTGTCATCTACAGCCATTTTTGCATTTTCTCGAAATCCGTGAGTTGGATTTGGATCAATTTTTTTGTGAAGAAGGGTTATGATGATATCAACCTATTGTAAAAAAAATAGTTCAATCCAGCTTAACGTTTAGGAGATATTAAAAAAATATTAGTCACTGTCCTTCTCTATTGCATTTTTGGGTGTGGAGATGAATGTTTGGTATTTTTGAAGAAGAGAAGCTTGAAGGAGGTATGTGATATGATCGTTGTAGTTTCATAATCATCATCCAAGTGTGCATCTTGTATAAAAACATCACTCACCACTCCAACTATGAAAAGGAGGCAGGGGAGTTGTGTTTCCACATAGCACTACATTTCTCGCAAACCAGTGGTCAAATCTCTTTCACAAGTGAAAACCTAAGCTTATTTCATTACCCTGGTTTTGAATTTTTACCCAATTACATGCATGAGTTGAGAAAATAGCGTAAAAAACTGCAAGACACCATTTTCATTATCACTGCCCTTTTTCTTATTTCACTGTGCTTTCTCCTAATCGTTGCACTTCCACGCAGTGCTCCATATTTTGCACTTGCCTTTCCTGAACTTTAAAAAATTGATTTTTAACATCCATTATAAAGATATCCAATCCATTACATTGAATTGAAGCTCCTTTTCATAAGTGTGTGTGTTCAAAAAGTGTTTGAAAGCCCATTTTCTCATGCGCTACGCTTCGGGCATTCTGCCTATCCCTTTGAATTTTTTTCCACCAATATCAAACATTTGCCAGTTGTTTTAGGTTTTTTTAAGAAGGCTTGTGTTGATTAGCGTATTGTGTAGAATTTCTTTCTTAATCATCATCAAAGATTAATTTGGAGAGTCCTTCTTGTCATTAATCTTACATTGGTTGCACAAAACAAGTTTGCTTAAACCTTAGACTATTCATTGCTACAAAACAAACATCATGTCAAGTCTAGAGGAAAGAAATAAGGGCACTAAACAAAAGTTAAAGGAATTGCAAGAGAAAGAGAGGGGAAGATTAGACCTATTGGTTAAGGCATCCAAAATCTGAATGTTGGAAGGGGCGAAGTAACACAGTTTTATTTTTAGGATTTTACCTAAAAAGTATGTTTTTTTATAGGGTTGGGGTTCAAGGTGATATTCTTTTCCACAAAGTTCCCCTAATGGCCACATCTAGTCAGCACTCTGAAACTATTTTGAAGAAGCGGCTTTGTAGCATTTTGTGCCCTAGCTAGCATTATGGTTTTTGTTGTGAAGTTGGAAATTTTACATTTTTGGTCAAAGGATGATGGAATTGGGTATATAGCATGGTCATTACAGTGTCAACATCATCATAAGTGGGTGAAACTTTTCTACAAACATCATTGACCACTTAAACTATAAAAATAAGATGGCGCTCCACTTCTGAGACAAGCGTTGCATTTTTTGCTAGAGGAGGATTTGTCCATATGAAAGTTTATTTTCAAGTGTTGGAGGTATCAATCAGCTTAGGAACTGAAAATAAGCCAATCAACCATCAAGTGTTGCATTTGTGCCCTATGTTTTTGCAACTTTGGAAGCTTAGGAGTTTGCACAGCGCCAGGCGCTGCCTTTCTAGACAAAGCTACTTTTGAGCAACTTATCTTAGTATAAACATGATGTAATTTTTTTTAGGTGTTATTAATTGTAATAAAACATTTGCACACTCACAAGCTCAATTTGGGGCTAAGGAATTAATGTAAAGTGCTTAGAAAAGATTTAGTTATGTAGTCCCTAGTTTTAGGCAGTTAGTTCTATTTTCCTTGCAAAAGTTAGAAACAACAATCCAAAAGAGGAATTGGACCCCTAGAGGTCAAAACTAACTCATTTTTGTCTATTTATGATGTGAATGTAGTTGAACAAAAGGTTGGTTGGTAAGATTGGAGAGGACGAGACTTGTGTATGTGATATATTCTTTGAAAAGTTTGTCAGTGAATGAAAGTTAGAATCTGATTTGCAAGGATTCTTGTGTCATATCTTGATGGTGTTGTGCTTATTTCATGTTGTAGTTTTGTCTTATGTTATTTGCACCTACTGAATGTATGTATTCAAGCTTGGATGAACCAGAACTTAATTCAAAATTCATCTAGAGGGTTCTCTTACTTAGTTTTACCAAGTGATCTATGTTTTCTTCTTAAAACAATATTCAAAATTTATCTACAATTTGATACTCTTTGTGTTATTTCCATTTTTTCTTACACTCACCCTCCTACAATGAATTAATTCTATCACCAAGATTGCATACATTTCTCCTATGGAAAAACCATTTCTCTCTTCATCTTATCACTACACAAATAATCAATTTGACATGACTCCATGCCCAATGGATTTGTCTCCTTTATTACCAGCAAACCATTGAAAATCAGACCTTATTGAGCACTATACCTAGCCTAATATGAGATTAGTAGAATAACCTAAGTGAGATAGCCCTCCCCAAGGCTAGAAGGGCTAGATTCTAGCCTAAAAGTGCTTCATGGTAACCTCTGAATTTCTCTCCTCAACCTAGGGAAATTCCGAAGTGCTAACATTTCGGCATTGTTGCAGGGGAACGAAAGGTTTCATATTCTCTAGGAAAAACCATCAAATTTTCAAATATGATTGTTGATGGTGAACAGTAGTCAGACTCAAGGATGTTGTATCATTGACCTACCGATTCCAATCAATGTTACATTCATATATGAATCTTAGTTGGCAGAGAAATGGAGGGATATTTCAGAAAGACCAGATATCAAAGCTTCAATTGTTTGCAACAAATCTTATTCTTTTCCATCAAACACCTCTTGTCCTTTCCTAAACATGTTAAAATAATTTTCCTTTGCTTGTCATATTCTAATGATGACGATAAGCCTGCATTTGATCCTCCCTCATTTAAAATTGTAAATACATCTTCTTTTCCTTTCACTTTTGATGTTGAAAAGGATTCCAACAATGAATATGATCAGTTTTATGAACCTCATGTGACCCAAGTCGTTGTCATACCCCCTGTATCAAATCATATACCTTCCAAGTTTCAAGAGAGATATAAACCCCTCAAATTACCTCCTATCCTCCATGAATTTACAGTAAATAAATATAAGTATCTCCCTATATTTTATGGAGGATTTGGCAAGATTTCAGCTAAAAAACACATCCAGGAATTTGAACATTTCCTTGACCTTTTCGAAGCTGAACAAGATGATGTGTGTATGAGAGTTTTTTGCTCAATCATTGCAAGGACAGGCTAAGAGACAATTTAAAATTCTGTTAGCTAGGAGTATTCCTGATTTCCAATAGCTTGAGCACACTTTCCTTGATAGATGGGAGGTTAAGAAAAACCCTTTCCATATTCTGGATGAATATGAGAGTCAAACGAGGGATCCGAGCGAGATAGTTCCGGAGTTTACAACCAGGATTAATAAGGTTTATAACGCAATACCTATTGATATAAAACCCACCCCAGGGTTGGCTATGCTTCATTACCCTGATGGATTCGATGCTGAGATGGCCTACCAACTAAGGGAGAGAAACTCAGCTACCTTGGAAGATATGCAAAAGAATTTTGTTAGTGTAGAAGCTAACTTGCTAGTTGAGAAATCCAAGTTGAAGACTGAAAATATGGTAACTATCAAGGACGAAACTTCTACATCATTAGATGTTGAGTTGGACACTTTAGTGAAAACCATGGACAATATGATGGAGAGAATGACTCTAGGAGATAGAGCTATTGCAAGGGAACCATAAGGAGGTCCCCAAATCAAAAATCCTAATTTCAAAAGGCAGCAGATTCAAATTAAGAAAAGAGAGAAGAGGAATCCTACTGATCAACAACAGATAAGACATCCTTTCCAAGAAAATTTTGCAGAAGAAGGAGAGGTTGTTAGCTCAAACAATTTTATTGTTGATTCATGTCACCATGGGCTAGAAACTGATTGTTTTATATATTCACTTGAAGATAGTAATGAAGAGCAACCAATGACATGTTCATAATAAGAGAATGTTCAGTTATAACATCTTATAAAAAGCAAACAGTGAGTCTGTATTAGTTTTGACAGCAATAAATATGAAGAAAATACCAAATCAGTTGAACAAACTTTTCCCTTTTGTTTTCCTTCATTTCAATTACTAAAGGAGAACTTTCATAGTGTTATAAGTCAGTAGTCTCATAGTATTGACATCAAACATGAGGAAAACAATGAGTTTGTTGATGGAAACCCTATACCCTTATCCTTTTTCTTCATTTGGACTATTGAAAGAAAATTATAAGATTACTAATGAAGTAGGGAAGCAAGCTGACAACAACATAAATTGGAAGCAACCTTCTAATGGATTTGGTGACCATGTTACTTGCTATATGGAAGACGCTTTTAGTTCAAAATCACAACCATTGAGTAACCATGAGACTGAATATGCAGTTGAAGGGTTGAAACATGAAGAGAATTGTGAATTAATTCAAGGTAGTTATGTGCCATTAAGTTTTGGTTCATTGTATTTCTTGAAGAAAAATGTTAAAACTGCTATGAAACCAACTCACAAAAAGATAGAAAACATAGATGAACTCCTGAGAAATAAGCTTCTTCGAGGGGGAAACCTCCTTTACATTACACAAATGAACAATTCTTGGATGATACAAATGACAAGACCTCCTTTCTATATATAGGAGTCTAAGGGGTCATACCGACATAACAATAATACTCTAAGGGCACAATAATAAAAATAGTGGGCTTCTATGGGGCACAATATTAACAATATGGGGACTACATGGGCACAAAAATATAATAAGGGGGTTGTACTAATAACGATAAGCGGTTACACTTGTAGTATAAGGACCTAACATGCCCCTCTCCTTCAAAAAGTGTTGTCCCCAACGCTTGAGTATTTCTTGATGCTTCTGTATAAATTCTTGTCCTCCCATGTGGAATCTTCGGCGAGTAAGTTCTTCCACTTGATGAGATACTATGAAATTGATCTATTTTGTAGCTTTCGATTTCTCGGTTCTGTGACTACTTCAGGTTCCAATATGATTTTTCCTTCCTTTTCAAGTTATCGCAATATTGTTTGAAATGGGATCTTCTGCAACTTTTCAATGAGTTCCCACTCCTTTAGGCATATGGATGTATGTAAGGCCTGATGTTTTGAGGAACACTTCGTGGAATAGAATGAATAGCATGATCATGATCATGAATAGGTGGGAGGCCTTTGGGAGTCTCAAATACCTAAATGTCTCAGATTATATCTCCGAAAATATAGCGAGACAAGATCTAAAATTCAGAGCCGAGGCTCAGACCGATTTCTTCTCAAATGGTTTTTTTTTTTAGCTTTTGAAACTTCGTAGCGAAACAGTTATAGCGAAAATCCCACAATGACCTGTTTTAGTTGAAATTCTCGAATTTGCAAAAACCCTAACTTTCTCAAATCATATCTCCGAAAATATAGAGAGAAAAGCTTTCAAATTTAGACCCGAGGTTTAGCACGAGTTTGTTTCAAATGGGTATTTTTTTTCGCTTTTTAAACATCGTAGAAAACAATTTATAGCGAAAATTCCACGATGACCTATTTGGAGCAGGGAAACCCTAGAATCCAAATCTCTGATACCAAATGTTATGAAACCAGCTCTGATACCAAATTTAGGGTTTTTGCAGACCCCGAATTACATTCCAAACAGGCCACCTTGGAAAAATCATCATAACTGTCTCTCTGAGCGTCATATTGAAATTGCATAAGAAGTTATAGAGAGACAACGGACTTTAGTTTACCTAACAAAAACTAACTAAAGCAAAGGACGTTGAGCTTTGAAAAATTCATATAGTCTTTTCAGAACCAATACACAATAAATTGCTACAACCCTCTTCAGTTTTCAATGATCTAATAGCCGATTTTTTGGATGGTTTCTGTAGTCAAATTTATCCTCCTTTAGATAGTTCTGAGCCTGAAAACATGGGTCATGAAAACTTATTTTTGCAACCAATATCATTGTCTTGTTAAACAGTGGTTTCATCACAAAGGTCACATGAAGATTTGCAGTCTTATCATGACAACTATAAGATGAAATTGCATGAAAGAAAGGATTTAGATAAAAGTTTATATTCATGGTATGTAGACCACTTAAAGAAGAATTGCAATATGCCAGATAAGATGAACTTTAATGTTAATTCATTTGAGGATCCTTTTGTAATGTTATTGGAGTTAGCAAGTGGGCCTAAGTTCTTGAATTTTGTCAAAGTTAAATTAGCTTGAAATTTTTTACTGGAGTCATTATTTAGTAGGTTTTATATTTTTCTTGTGAACAAGCACATGCAGAGAACTCAACCAATGGATAAAGTGATTGTGTGGTTAAACATGTTGTTTGAATTCACTAAATCAAGTAGCTTGTGGATTAGTTAGAGTGGGTATGTGTGATGAATAATCTCAACACCCTGATCATTATTTTCGTTTTTAGTTTGCATTTGGCTTCAATTGGAGAAGGTTGCAGGTTAGAGAATATTGCAGTTGGGAGCAACCCAATGGGTTAGGCTACTAGTCTACGATGTTCTTGGCACCTCATAGGGAGGATGCCATCCCCATTGGAGACAATGTTAGAGTCCTATATTATAGGAACCACAATCATTTTTCTCTCATTATTCATTTGAGGTCATTTTTGTAAATATCAATTTTGGTTTCATGAGTGATATGGTCTAGAGGGGTGTATTTGTCATAATTCAAAGTGTAATGTCATGAGGGATCATCATTAAAAGGGTAATTATAAGGGGTCAAGTTAAATAGTATAGTGGTCAAGTTGCATCAAGGTAATCATGAGAAAGGTTGTGTTGTCACGCTTTTTCATCTTGGGCACATAATTATAGGTGTTTTGAGTTAGTTTATGTGTCAAATCATGACTGGTCATGACATCAGCAAGGGTACAACAACCTGCAGTACAAGTGTTACGCTTTTGCCAAAGTGTTATGCTTTTGTTTTCCAAATTCAAAATCGTGATTATCGCCATAAACTCTGTTCTTGATTATCATGGGAGGTTATTTGCATGGTTAGATTCATCCAATATCTCTCCTCTTTATCATTCTCATCAGAAGCTCAGTGTGTGGTCATTCTTATTTGCTGCACAAAGGAGGCAGGGAAGGCACCACACTTTTGCTCCAAGAAGAAGGTTTGAGGTTTGAAGGTTTTCATTTGGCCTAGGAGAATTCTTACAAGTTTAAAATTTTGAATGGGTCATTACATGCCATCCCAGTACCCTCAACATGTCAGATGATGGTCGAAGGTAGTATAAGCTTGGAGCGCTACGCTTTTACAAAATCACCTTATTTTCACCATATCTCTTAAAACCTGCACCCGTTTTCCATGAAATTTTTATAGTAGATTATATGGGGGTGATATGAATAAGCCCACTTAATTTGAGGTCAAAATGCTTCATGATTTTTGAGAAACAAGCCACCATAATCTACATCCATTTTTTCATTTTCTTGAAATCCGTGAGTCTAATTTGGCTCAATGTTTTTTTGGAGAATTTTTATGATGATACTAACTTGATGTAAAAAAACCAGCTCAATATGTCTTACAATTTAGGAGATATTAAGAAAATAGCAGTCATTGTCCTTCTCTACTACATTTTTGGGTGTGGAGATGAACGTTTGGTACTTTTATGAAGAAAGGCTTGAGGGAGGTATGTGATATGATCACGTCAGTGTCAGCATCACCATCCAAGTGTGAAGCTTGTATAAAAACATCAATGAGCACTCAAACTACGAAAAGGAGGCAGGGGCGTTTCATTTCCCCAAAGCGTTGCATTTCTCACAAACTGGTGGTCAAATCTCTTTCACAGGTGAAAAATTGAGCTTATTTCAATACCCTAGTTTTGAATTGTTACCCAATTACATGCATGATCTAAGAAAATAACATAAAAACCTGCAAGACGCCATTTTCATTATCGATGCACTTTTTCTTACTTTGTCTTGTTTTCTCCTAATCATTGCGCTTCCACACAATGCTCCATCTTTTGCACTTGCCTTTGTCAAACTGTAAAAATTTGATTTTTGAGCCTCCAATATAAATATACTCAATCTATTACACTGAATTAAAGCTCCTTTTCATAAATTTGTGTGCTTAAGAAGTGTTTGAAAGCCCATTTTCTCGTGTGTTGTGCTTATGGCATTGCACCTGTCCCTTTGAATTTTCTGCCACTAGTATCAAACATTCGCAAGTTGTTTTAGGGTTTTTCTGAAGAAGGTTTGTGTTTATTATTTTCTTTTTTATAATTTCTTTCCTAATCATCATCAAAGGTTAATTTGGAGATTCCTTGTCATTACTCTTACACTGGTTGCACAAAACAAGTTTTCCTTAAACATTAGACTATTCAATGTTGCAAAACAAGCATCATGTCAACTCTAGAGGAAATAACTAAGAGCCACTAAAATAATTGGAAGAGAAAGATAGGGGAAGATTAGACCTATTTGTTGAGGTGGCCAAAATTTGAATGTTGGAAGGTGTGAAGTAACACAATTTTATTTTTTGGCTTTTACCTAAAAAGTATGCTTGTTTATATGGTTGGGGTTCCAGGTGATATTGTTTGGCACAAAGTTCCCCTAACGACCACATCTAGTTAGAACTCTAAAACTATTTTGAAGAAGCATCTTCATTAAATTTTGTGCTCTAGCTAGCATTAGTGTTTTTATGTAAAGTTGGGAATTTTGCATTTTTGGTCAAGGGATGATGGAATGGGGTATATAGCATGGTCATTACAGTTTCAACATCATCATTAGTGGTTTCATATTGTCTACAAACATCCTTGACCACTTAAACTATAAAAATAAGATGGTGTTGTGCTTCTGAGACAGACGCTACATTTTTTGCTACAAGAGGATTTATCAAAGTTTGAGGTTTTGTATGGTAAAGGAAATATTCTAAAGGGTAAGGTGTCCATATGCAGGTTTATTTGCAAGTGTTGGAGCTATCAATTAGCTCAGGAACCTACTAGAATCCTCTCAACCATCAAGAATTGTGCTTTTGCGCTGCATTTTTGTAGTTCTGAAAGTTTGGGAGTTTGTGCAGTGCCAGGCATTGCATCTCCAAACAAAGTTACTTTTGAGCGACTTATGTTAGTCTAAAGATGATGTAATTTGTTTTTTAGGAGTTATTAATTGTAATAAAACATTTTCATACTCACAAGCTTGATTTGGGGCTGAGGAATTAATGTAAAGTGTTTAGAAAAGATGTATTTATGCATTCCCTAGTTTTAGGCAGTTATGTGATATATTCTCTAAAAAATTTTCTTGTGTCAGATCTTGATGGTGTTGTGCTTCTTTCATGTTGTAAGTTTGTCTTATGATATTTGCATCTCTTGTATGTATGTCTTCATTCTTGGATGAACTAGAACTTAATTCATAGTTCATCTAAAGGGTGCTCTGACTTAGTTTTACCAAGTGATCTATGTTTTCTTCTTAATATGACATTCAAAATTTATCTCTAGTTTGATACTCATTTTGTTGCTTCCATTTTTCTCACACTCACCCTCCTACAATGAATTAATTCCATCACCAAGACTGCTTGCCTTGCCCCCGTTGAAAAACCCTTTCTCTCTTCATCTATCACCAGACAAATAATCAATCTGCCATGACTCCATGCCCAATGGAGTTGTCTCCTTTTTTACGAGCAAACCATTGAAAATCAAAGATTATTGAACACTATACCTAGCCTAATATAAGATTAGTTGAACAACCTAAGTGAGAGGGCCCTCTTTAAGGCTAGAAGATCTAGATTCTAGCCTAAAAGTGGTTTGTGGTTACCTCTGAATTTCTCTCGTTAGCCTATGGAAATTACGTAGTGCTAACACACATGAGAGAATTCCAACTTTGAAAAAACACATCAGAAATATAAATGACTATGTCAAAAATAAAACAAGGATGGCAACAAAACAAGGAGTGCAACATACTCATTGATCTTCTCAATCCATAGATCACTAACACAATATGTAAGGAATATGTAAGATGTAGAAATTTAAGAACCTACACCTATTTTAAAGTGTAAAGTTTTTTTTTTTTAAATAACATTTTCCTTTATAATTTTGACGGACCATTTTTTGAATAATGAAAATTAGTAAATATTTTAAAAGGTTAGAAAATTAACTCATAAATTATACATACATACATACATACATACATATATATATAATAACATAATAACATTCTAAAATGTTTTTTTCTTATGGATAATGAAAATTAGTAAATATTTTAAAAGGTTAGAAAATTAACTCATAAATTATACATACATACATACATACATACATATATATATAATAACATAATAACATTCTAAAATGTTTTTTTCTTATGGAAAGAAATAAGGCTTTTTTAAATCATCAAAAGAGGGAAAAAAAGCAACCTTCATTTTGCAAGTTTATACATTCAGGTACATCATTATATAATGTTCCAAAATTTTGGTATTTCACGGTAAAGAACACTATCATATAAACATATATATCCCCCCAAAAAAAATCATAGTTTTTGCATTTAAAAAAAGAAGAAAGAAAGATCAAATAGTAGTAAATGAAACAATTATGTGAGTTATTTCCAAGGGTCAAGAATATATTTTTTCACCTACTCAACTTTTTTTTTTTAACCTTGCGTGTGCTTTGGTCCAAATCTAGTTGTGTCTCTAGACATGCTCAAGAGAGATATCAAAGAAAGATGTAGATTACAATTTTTTGAAGGAAGAAATAAGTAATTTTTTAAAGAGGAAATGAGTAATTTCTTTTTAAAAAGAAATGAGTAATTTTGTAATTGAGTTATTGTTATCATCCACCTGATTAAATTCATTGGGTCCCCATAGATATGGGATTTTTGAAATCCTTCTTGTTTTGCCAATTCTAAAATTAGTTTAAAGAAAATAACTTTGCAAAAATTGTTTAAACTTGAACCAATATTAATGGGGTGTCATAAATACAGTTTAGTGCGAGGGATTTGGATTATGAATTTTAAAGTGATTATAATAATTAAATTTGTAGTTTTGGTGAATTGTCTTGATAGATTATTTTCTCTTTTAAATAAGTTATATTCCATATGAATACCATGGGTCAATACCATGGATTTTCAATACCATGGGTCAATACCATGGGTCAATAACATGGCTTTTCAATACCATGGGTCAATACTATGGGCATTTTTATTTTTATTTGATTTTTATAGGGTTATTTTTTTTATTTTTTTATTTTTTTTTATTCATTTCTTTTATTTTGACAAAGTAAAATATTTACATTACATGAAATTTTTTCTTTAATTTTTATTTTTATGTAATTTGATTTAGTCAAAATGTCAAACATTTTGTTACAACATCTCTACTATACTCGGCTTGAAAGTGCCTCTTGACAATATAAATTAAATTTAACCCTAAAATTCTATATATAACTTATAATTTATAATAAACCGGGGGTTTTGATAGCCCCTGGTTTTTCCCATGGTATTCTTGAGCCATGGATTTGTCCATGGTATCCTTCTCTAATATAGCCTATTTAAAGACGTAAAAATCCAATGAATTTTTATTGTTATTAGTTTTTGGATTAGTCTCATATGTTTTGGAATAATAAATTTTTTTGTGGTTTAGGGACACTGGAGATTGGTGATTGCTACATAAATCATGGAGCTTGCCTTGGTTCTGGGACACGAGAGATTGGTGATGAGCTTACATTGGTTCAAGGATACTGGATATTGGATGGAGCTTGAGTTGGTTCAGGGACACTGGAGATTGGTGATTGCTATGTCAACCATGCAGCTTGGCCCTGGTTTTTCCCATGGTATTCTTAAGCCATGGATTTTCCCATGGTATGTGTTCAAGGATACTGGATATTGGATGGAGCTTGAGTTGGTTCAGGGACACTCAAGATTGGTGATTGCTACGTCAACGATGGAGCTTGGCCCTGGTTTTTCCCATGGTATTCTTAAGCCATGGATTTTCCCATGGTATCCTTCTCTAATGTAGCCTATTTAAAGACATAAAATTCCAATGATTTTTTTTTGTTATTAGTTTTTGGATTAGATCTGAATTTGAATTTAAATGGGTGGTCTGAGGCCTAGAAATTGACATCGTGTGGGACGTATTTTAGATTTCTGAATGTATTTGACAATTATTGAAAAATTTTCACCATCAAATTTGACGTGTGTTATAATAAGTAAACTGACAAAATGACTTCCAATTTTAAAGTTAAATCGTCAAAATCTCTAATACCTTAAGTGCAAGTAAAGATAGCCTACAATAAAATATTACGAATATTATAATACCTCATTCAACTATATGTACAAATTATAGTACATTATATTAACTTTATGTCAATAGATTGGTGAGAATTTTAACACTATATTTATGCTCCTATTTATCAAGAAACCAAGCCCCTATGAATGGAAGATGGTTGTTATACATTTGTAATTAGTATTATTTTCCCCTTTTCGTTATCGGATTCTCATTCTGAACTTTTGGGGTTCACAAGCTTCTTTAGTTATCATCAACAAATATTGGGTTTCCATTAGATCTCGAATGTGCACAGAAATAGTAAGTTCACAGCTCCATCCTTCTATGCATCCTTGCCTCCTTGCGCAGTGATGGGCTCGTGAAGAAATCTTATGAGCTTATGAGCTCTCAGTGCTTGCGATGCTAAAGTGGGACTTCTAATTTTCTCCTCAACACGGAAGTTATAAGAATTCACCAATCCCACGTGTGTTTGCTGAGTATCTTCCCTAACTATTAGATTTATATTCCTTATAATTCTTTGGAATGATTGACTTCCCCTTTATTCACTAGACTATTAATGTGATGAGTATCTTCCCTAACTATTAGATTTATATTCCGCATAATTCTTTGGAATGTTTGATTTCCCTTTTATTCGCTACACTATTAATGTGTATTTCCCTAGACTGAATTTTTGATTTCCCTCATTATTATTTGTCACTCTCTATTTTCATAAGTAATGAAAACGTTTTAGGGATAACTGTAAAGCGATATACTCTTGAAAGTATCCGCCATTATTTCAGATATAACATGAATACAAAGTTAGATACATGTTTGATTATCATTAGATATATTTTTTATTATCGTTTCACAGTTCTGCATAAATGATTCATTGCTCTTTCACTTGGAGAAAAAACTTTGGGCATAATTGTCTATGTTGACTCGTTAAAGAAAGGCATTAGCTTTTATCCTGGACTTGTAAAGCTTTAGGTTGATATGATTCATTGTTTTTTCAAGTTGGACTCGAGAGAAAATCTTGGGCATAACTCTCTACTATTCACTGGTTAAAGGTCAAAGGTTAAAATCTAATCTTGGGCATAACTGTCTACTGTTGTTAAAGGTCAAAGGTATTAGCTTTTATTTTGGACTTGTAAAGATTTAGATTGATAATACTTCAGAACTAAATAAACATTTGGAAATTGATAATTATGTAGTCATTGGGTTGAGTTCCAATTGTTTTCGAAAAAGGATTAATTATGTAGCATAGAGGTTTTATGTAAACCCCTAAACATTGTGTGATATGTTGAGGTGTCCAACCTATGGTAAACACTAACTTATTATTTAATGAATTTAGATGATCAAAATTAATTATGTTTCATTACCCACCACGAAATTAATTATATTTCACTACTCAACATTTTATTTAATAAGTTGTCACATTAAAATTAATAATATTTTATTTCTTAACCATTTTATTTGAAATAAGGATGATTTTGG
>APFE031330855.1:0-63660 GCA_000404065.3 Pinus taeda | reverse complement strand
AAATTATATAGCTAGAAACTTGCATGCAGTGTGATTGATTGTTGCTAGACCCCTTCGGGGCTAGTGGGATCCACCTCTGTCCGCAGAGGGGATTTACCTCCGCAACACACCCGATTCTGCTTCCCATATACACAATTTTCACAGAAATCAAAATCTAGAGAGCTATTACTCATACCTTCTACCATACCTTTACCATGAAGTATTCGAAGGACCTTCTCTCCAATATGTCCAAGTGTTTTATGCCACATCATGGTCTTCTCTCCAGAGACCACTAGATCTCTCGCTGCACTTTCAGGAACCACAGAATTGTTGCACGCATCAACAACCATGCTACATTGCATCTTGTACATATTTCCACTCCGAACTCCCCGCATCAATACCAGTGCTCCCCAAACCATCTTGTAGGTATCCTTCTCGAACATTGTTTTTACACCTGCATCATCCAACTTGCTTACAAAAATCGGATTTCTGGCCAATGCAGGAATATGCAGAACACCTGGAAGTGTTCTAGCCCTTCCACCTTGCAATTTCAACTTTACTTTTCCAAGACCAATGATTCTAGCCTTCCTATCATTCCCTAAGATGACATCACCACCATTGTATTTCTCATACTCGCAAAACCACTCTCCATGGGGAGTGAAGTGAAAGGATGCACCTGAGTTAATTAACCATTCCTCATGATCTACATGTGTACTTGAAGAAGCCAAGTACACATCCCCACCTTCATCTGAGGTGGTTTCCGCCTCTGCAGAAGGAGCATCATCAAATCCCTTTCCTTTATCAGAAGCTTTAGATTTACAGTCCCTTTTATAGTTCCCTTCCTTTCCACATTTCTAGCACACCACCTTTATAGGTTTTCCTGGAGATTTAGATCTCCCACTTGATGACTTATTTTTGTTTATGTTTTAGGACCATCCTCGTACAGACAAGGCATCACCATTCTGGCTCTCCATATTTTTTCGTCTCATCTTCTTCATCAGCAAGGATGAGACTATTTCATCAAACTGCAAGGCAGTTGCATTGCTACCTATTGCAATAATGAGACTATCCCACGAATCTGGTAGAGAACAAAACAAAATGATGCACTTATCTTCATCTGAAATTTTAATATCAACAGATGCTAACTAACTTACCATAGTATTAAATGCGTTTAGATGCTCTGTCACCAAGTCACCATCTTTCATCCTTAGGTTATACAGCTTTTTCCGTAGAAATAGTTTATTCACCAGAGACTTAGATTAGTACAAATTCCCTAACTTGTCCCACAAAGCCTTCATCATAGCTTCCCCTGATACATTCAGCAATACTAAATCTAAGACACACAATTGTATTTTTCTCTTTGCCTTTCGATCCAACTTCTTCCATTCTTCATCAGACACTCCCGTTGGTTTAGTACCCGAACCTACCATGATCCACTGATCTTTATCCACCAATAGATCCTCCATCTTGAGTTTCCATAACTCAAAACTCTGACCATTAAATTTCTTGATCTCTATCTTTCCACCACTCGCCATCTTCCTTCACCAACAGAATCGATCTCGTAGATCTCCCACTGAACAGGGTTTACCACAGGCCGAAGCAAAACCCCTCAGCAAAAAAGGTATCCCCTTGAAGCCAAAACAACTTTGATACCAAATTTAAGTTTTAACCCCATACATAAATTACCTGCATATGAATTCTAAAACACAAAAAGTAAACAATGCGAGAGCATAACACATAAAACACATATACACAAAGATTTTCCCTTGGATCCCAAAACTGGGACTACCAGCTTGATTTTTCATTATGTTCCTTTCAATGTTATAATACATATTTATACATGCCAAAGCATCAAATACCATGGACCCAAAACCATCGCATCTAATACCATGGACTGAAAACAATCGCGTCCAAAAACATGTGTGAAAATCATGCACAAAACCATAGGTGGGTCCGCAAAACCTAACATAGGTTCCAAAACAAAAATTTTCTGGGGTGCTGCCCTGGACCCCATAGAGTGGGGTTACCTACACCCATAAGACCCCTTTTGATCTCCCCGCTACACAATCGGCACAACAAAGGGGGGGCTCCAGCCCCCCTCTAACCCCCCCGTTAACTACGTAGGATAGTCGTGGAAAGAATATAACACAACCCAACAAAGAAAGCTCCCTAGATTGCATGAGCTTTCCCTTACTGATTTTGGCATAGAGGGAACAATTCCCAAGCAATTGTTGAAAATGTTAGGGAATCTCTCTCTACTTGACTTTTCAAGCAACAAAATTATGGGCACCATACCACATGGGCAATGCAATGTCTAGGTTATGGGAAGTGTGAAAGCTAAATCCTTTCTAAGCCACTCATATGTCAAGGGTTCAATATCTTCCCTGAAATCTTTGGGTCTAGTTTATTGTTTGTGTGTGGAAATGCCACATGAACGATAACATGTTTCTTCTACCTATTATCTTATTGCATAGAAAGTATCCAATCTAGTTAACGAAAATTCTCTTGACATTTCAGTGATACCTTCCTAATGCCATTGTTTGAAAAATATCATTATTGACACAAAATGTTTTCTTTATGGTTTCCTGAGATTTGCTTGGACTAATTTATTCAAAATTCCCAATCACATTGAACCTATATCATTAAAAATCCTTCTTTCCAACACTCAACAATATTCACAGTTTCACAATTTATGTCGGATCAATTTAATTTTGTATTTTACTAGTTAATAAGGTTGTTGAGAAAGATATGAACATGGTCTTCATAGTGTCTAAAAAGTGCCACCTTTGGGTGGTAATGTGCATTGTTAACCTTCTTTGCCATATAAGCACTTCTATCCAAAACACACAATCAAAATAATTCTCAACCTTCATTTTCGACACCGAACAAGTAGAGAAATCACTTGATGCAAACAATAACCAAAGGACCTCAGTATTTAATGTGGATGTGTATGGGACTAGTCAAGATAGTCATTTTGACAATAATAAGGTTTTCTTAGTAGCTTGGATGGGAGCTTATGTAACCACATAACCTTATTTTTTCTTATTGAAAAAGGACAAAAGTACCTTGTCAAACGTATGAACATTAGTGGTCCTTACAAGGCTCCTAATTTGACTGTTCTAATACCAAGGGAAATAATTTCCCCATGCGATCCAAGGAATCTCTAGAACCAAATCCCACGGCTTCAATTCTCCAATATTCAATGATTAAATATCTGCGGTGGAGGTATTATCAATGGGTTAGTGAGTTATATTTTCATGGAATTGATGCATAGACAACCATTATGGGATCATGTGCATCATCATCATTTATTGACAAAGTTGATTGGAATGCCACCTGAGGATGAAATTGGAATTTTCTAGAGTGATAATAATATATATTGGTAAAATTCCTTAGTATCCAAGGCAATAATTTACTGTAAAATTTTCTCATGTGCATGCATTATCAATTGATCTTTGTGAGATAATCCTAACATTTGATCCAAGTCAGAGGATCATGCTAGTTTTTGGTATCATCGAAAGTGCTCTAGCCTTGAAAATTGGTGGAGAGGCTAAGGCACATGATTTCTAAAGAACCTAGAAACCGTTTGATGAAATTCCACCCGGATTGTATTTTATTAAAATAATTAATATTTTTAATGGTGTTCCTAAGTCTAAACTTAGGGAAATTAAAATATTAATGGGTATTAATCAAAATATGGGTGAGAATGATCTAGAAGGTAGATCAAGTCATATTTTAATATTAGACGTTGCTTAGAGACTTAATATCAGCCATTGAAGACTCAACAGGAAAAGTATAAAATGGAGGCTTGGGTTTCATTTGGAAACACACAGAAAGATTAAGCAAATCAATTTCCTGAGGTGAGAAGTTCTCCAGAGGAAAATCGATCGGGGAGATCTTGTAACTGAGGGGTAGAGAGAATCCAAGAGAAGGACTTTCCAAAAAATACAAAACAAAGAGGCAGACAGAGGTTGTAGAGAGGCAATGCAGTAGCTGGGAGAGATGATGCGAAAAAATTGTCTGTCACATAGAATCCAGAAATGTCAGAACAACCGAAACTGTCGGAACAGTCGGGAGAGATGATGCGAAGACAATGCAGTAACCAGGAGAGTTGACGAAGAAAATCTTCTTGCCACGTAGAATCCAGAACTATTGGAATTGTCAGTAAATATCGGAACAACCGGGAGATATGACACAGAGAAAACATAGAAATAGTCGAGATTTACCAGTCTTATGCTGGATCAGCCGAAATTCTGTCAGGTGAAGTGAGGTAAAACTCATTCATATTTTCCACTAGTATTTTCTCTTTAAAGGATTGCTAGATGAGCATCCTAGAGTTGTATTCAGATATTTCTCCTACATAAGAATAAACCCTCATAACTGTTGCATTGGTTTTCCACCATTAGGTTTTCCCGTGTGCTATTGTGTCTAAAAATAAGTGTGTCCTATGTATCTTGTTCTTTTCTCTATTTTTTTTCATGAGATCAAATATTTAATAAGTGTAGGCTACAAAAGTAATTGTCTTCAGTATTCAGAAGAATAAATTGCTTAATGTATATTAAAAATCAAGTAGGTGAAGTAGATTCATATTTGCTGCAGTGGGGGTTCCTTCGAGAGTACAAATTTTCACATGTTACCAGAGGATTGATTTTGAAATAGAAATAGCAAATCTAATGTTGAGAAGTGAGGCTGAAAGCTTCTCTAGGAAGCAATTAGAAACCATTGAAGGGATTGCACAATCCTTGTCGGGAAGTAGATCTGAGGAAATCTCTCTCTGAGTGAGATGACAAAGAGGTACGATTTCTAGTTCATGAGTTTGTAGAGGCAGAGGGAGTGACGCAGAGCCTCAGTGCAGTGCTTGAAGGGCACTGTTTCTACGGAGTCAAAAATACACTAGAAAAGAACAAAGATACATAGAAGGGGAATTTTCTCTTCAGAGAACTTTCTGCCAGAAATTTTGAATTTCTCACTTACTGAGCGGTGCTAAGCAGTGACTAGAGGATTCAATTCGACAGTTAGGTGAGATGGCATCACATGGGCTCAGATATCAGAAAAGGTTGGAAGGAGCCTCCAACTATGTCATATGGAAGAATAGAATCTTAGTTGTTCTGGAGGAATATGATCTTGAGGCCTATGTCAAAAGTGTTGTAGTTGCTCCTGCTGACAACGATCAAAAGAAGAAGTAAAAGGCTGAGCAGGGTAAGGCAAAGAAGCTCATTCTTGATGGAGTTAGAGATCATATGGTCTCACACTTGTAGGCAAGGATGTAGCCCAAGAGGTGTGGGAAGCCTTGTCTTCTCTGTATGAAGGCTCTTCCGAACAATGGAAGATGTATTTCGAGCAGAAGTTGCAGCGGACCTTGAAGCAGAAAGGAGAAGGGGTGAACCTCTATCTTCGGCATCTTGAGGACACTAGAGACCAGCTTGCTACAGTGAGGTCCACTTCTCATCCAACTACAATGGTGAGGATAGCCTTGAATGGAGTCTCGGATGAATGGAAAGTTTTCGTTCAAAGCATATTGGGTAGAGAAAAATTACCTTCATGGGAAGAGATGTGAGTAGCTCTTCAACAAGAGGATTTAAGGAGGGACCTAGTGAAGGTCATCCTCAGTGGCAGCAGTGGGAGTGGCATAAAGAAGGAGGAGGAGGAGGAGAACACAACTATGGAATTGAAGCCGAAATGAAAGAAGGACATTTCGAAGGTGAAATGTTTTAGTTGTGGCGATATGGGACACTATGCATCCCAATGTCCTTTGAAGGAAAAGGAAAAGGATGAGAAACACAATCCTAAGGCGGCTTTAGCAAAGATCGAAGAGGATGAGTTTTACATGAGTGCCCACTCATCTCCAGGGGGGAGATGGGTCTATATTGAGTTGTAGTTGGGAGGACTACATGTGTGTAGGATCCTTGAGGAGTCCACCTCTTGGATCAATTCCTTGCTATGGGAGCCCAAGATTCAATAGTAGCAATATGGACTTACTGTTAGATGGTGTAGTGGAGTGTTTGGAGGACAGATCTAGTAGCTGGGGACTAGAGACTGATCAGCACAGAGCAAGGTGGGCAGCAATGTAGTTGGCACAGTGCAAGAGTCAACAACGATGCAGAAGATTTAGAGGGTCAAAATCAACATTCATTGTATTATGTTGAACACAGTTAAGTTAAACTAATTTTGGATGTGTTTTAGTTGCTTCTCTCAGCAACTGAGTTGCAGTACAAATGTAGTGTTAGCAGTGGCAGTGCTAGCAACATAGAAGATGTAGCGTTTGAGAGGGAGTTGTAGTATTGATGCAATAGTGGCAGTGGCAGTGTCATGGGTAGCAATACAGTAGCAACATCATCACAGTTTTGGTGGCAGCAATAGTGCTAAAAGGAGATGCTTCAGAAACAGAGTAACATGTAGGTGGACATTGTTACTAGAGCACTTTCCTCGCTAATTGGGAGTCTTAGTTTTTAGTACCATTAGAATATTTCTAGCCTTGAAAATTGGTGGAGATTCTAAGGAACATGAGTTCTAAAGAACCCAGAAACCGTTTGGTGAAATTCCACCTGGATTGTATTTTATTAAAATAATTAATATTTTAATAGAGTTCCTAAGTCTAAACTTAGGGAAATTAAAATATTAATGGGTATTAATCAAAATATGGTTGAGAATGATCTAGAAGGCAGATCAAGTCATGTTTTAATATTATTCGATTATTAGAGACTTAATCTCGATTGTTGAAGACTCAAAATGAAAAGTATAAAATGGAGGCTTGGGGTTCATTTGGAAACACATAGAAAGATTGAGGAAATCAATTTTCTATGAGGTGAGAAGTTTTTAGGAGTAAAATTGATTGAGGAGATCTTTTAGCTAAGGCGTAGAGAGAATCCAGGAGAAGGGATTTCTAGAAAATACATAACATAGAGGGAGAGAGAGGTTGTAGAGAGGCAACACAGTAGTGGGGAGAACTGACGCATACACGATGCCTATCACACAGAATCCAGAACTGTCGGAACAACCTAAATTTATGGAATTGTTGAGAACTACCAGAACAATTGGGAGAGATGATGCAGAGACAACATAGTAGCCAGGATATTTGATGCGGAAAATCTTCCTTTCATGCAAATTCCATAACTGCTGAAACTGTCGGGAACTTCTAGAACTGTCGGGAACTTCCAAATGGTCAGGAGAGATGATTCAGAGGGTGGAGAAGGTGACACCGGACTGACGTAGAGCCAACACAAAAATATCTGGGGTTAGCGAGTCTTGTGCCAGATCAGCTGGAATTCTGCTAGGTGAAGTGAGGTAAAAATTACTCAGATTTTCCGCCAGTATTTTCTTTGTAAAGGATTGCTAGATGAGCATCCTAGATTTGTATTCATACATTTCTCCTTCATAATAATAAACCCTCAAAACTACTCCATCGCTTTTCCCGCATTGGATTTTTCCAGGGACTATTGTGTCCAAAAATAAGCGTGTCCTATGTATCTTGTTATGTGCTCTATTTTCTATTTCATGAGATCAAATATTTAATTAGTGTAGGATATAGAAGTAATTTTCTTCAGTATTCAGAGGAATAACTTTGTTAATGTATATTAAAAATCAAGTTCGTGAAGTAGATTCAAATTTGTTGATGTAGGGGTACCTTCGAGTGTACCAATTTTCATAGAACATAGTGGAAGAGGAACTTTCCCATTCATTCTTGGAAAATCTACATGATATCAGTGATGAGACCACCTATGATGAGGCACTTACCTTGGCAGAAAAAGGCTATAGGAAATGGGACCTCTATCAACAAATAAGTAGGATATGGTTGGAATAATGCTTCTTGTAGTTGCTCTTTGGGTTCTTGGGATACACTTGGGATTGCAAGCATTGAGGAGGCAATTCTTGGTCTCTCTATTCTATTACTTTTGGGTTTTTTAGATTTCCATGATTTTTTAAATGAAAAGTCTACTTGGGACACTCTATCATGGTTTTTATTTCCTGTAGGCATGGTAAGCCAACTCACAAACTTCAACATTATGCAGTGGATGTTAATTTGTGCTGCTAAATATCTTACATCATTCTCCTTAAGCTAACTAGAAACATTTTACATCCTTTATGAATTTTTACTTCTTAATACATTATTTGTTTACAAGTTAGAAAGGGCATATTGGAGCTTTGTATTCTGCCTTTCTAGCCATACATTTAATAGTTGGGGTTCCCTGGTTCTTGTAGTAGTTACTTTGGCTTATAATATAAAATATCTTTGTGTCTCTTAGACACTACAAAAGTGATCATGAAATTGTGTACTATGGCTTGTGATTTGTTGAACTAATAGATGTTTTCAGAATGGCATTCATTGGTGCTATAATTAATGCTATAATAATTAGTCCATAGTTGAAAGTTTCCCACTAGAAACCCACTCTATGGATATGCCATAACCATATTTGTGAACCCGCTTTCTGTAGGCTTTAAACTTGTACAAAAATTACTTGCATATGAATTCTAAAACTAGAAAAGAAACAATGGCAAGAACATAAAAAATAAAACAAATATACACAAGGATTTTCCCCTTGATCCCAAAACTGGGACTATTAGATTTATTTTTCATTATGTTCCTTTCAATATTACAATACATATATATACATGTTGAAGCATTCATAAACCCCAATCCATTAACCCTAGATTAGAACATAACCATAGTTCCCTTCACCGGATCTACAAAATACCATGGGAAGAAAACCATCATGCCCAAAACTGTGTGCAAAACCCATGCACAAAACGATAGGTAGGTCCGCCCACCTAATATAGGGTCCAACAAAAATTTCCTGAGTCGCTGCCCCAACCCCTGTGCAGGGGGACTAATTCCACCCTACTACATCTGATGCAATGAACAGGGGGGCTATTTCCCCCCCTATGACCCCCCCACACGTGTGACTAATCATGGAAAGAATATAACACACACACAACACTTTCCACATTTGCAATTGCACAAGCCTTCCTATAACTTTTATGTATGTTCAAATATAGGATTGTTCCATTCTTTCCAATAATCATACCCTTAGGTGTACTTCACTTCCTGACGGGATATGTCATCCATGACAATTGGGTGACATCAAAGGAATATTCATCTTCCTTTATCGTTCTCATTTTTAGGGGTTATGATGGTGAAAAAACTATCTTTACTCACTATCTTGAAGCATACTTGTAGCTCCAACAAAATACCCCTCCTGATGCCAACGTAAAATTATGGTGGGACTACGAAATCACAAAAATTGGAATAAAAAATGTGAAACTCAAGTACTTAGAGGAATCCTTTACAATGTCTAGTTAGATAATGATATTTTACAATGATAAGCCACTAGGTAAGCCACCAAATTTATACCATACGTTGGCATACTGACAAGCAAACTTCTTGGCGAATAATGGTGACCAGGTTGAGACCCTATGTTCAGGCACAGGTGCCAACAAAGGGTCTGTTGTAGTCTAGCATAGTGCTAGAATTTTCACCTTACTCACAAAGAATAATGCATCTCACAGGAGGCGCATCATGACCTTACTTGGTTAAGGGACTGGAACTAGACATCAGGAGGATACACACATAAACTACCAATACTTGTTAAACTTAGAGCCAAGACACCAGGTATGCAATCGGTTCAAAATAAAACAACTTAAGTATTTAGAAAGACATATAATACACACATGCATTCATAATAAAGTTTTAAAAGGGGACACATAAACCCGTCACAAGTAGACTAGAAAATATCCCTATAACTTCATCTTTCATTAGTTTAGTCTATCATTACATCAATACATTCGGCTTAGAAGCCTTCTCGATAGAACATAGACTAGGAACAAAAGATAATACACAACCAGGTAAATGAAAAGTCTTGCGGGCTCAATAGGCTATGTGATAACATTTCAATACACTTTCTCTCTCTCTATTTTTTGGATTTTTCCTTCACCTTTTAAGCACTCCACTTGCTTGGACTATTGTTTTCCTCCTCGGATGCTCTGCCCTTTCCTTTTCCGCTACATTTGTTGGTTGACTACGTCTACTTCTTCAACTATAAACAAATATTCCAGCTTGGCTATGACTACATGTGCCTTAGTTTAATTGGTTGATCTTCTGCAACTACTAGACTTCTGTAGATTCCTTCTCCTTCCTCGTATGCGTTCTTCATGACTTTCCATTGGTCACCTTTGGTCAAAATATGGTAAATCATCAAAATATGGTCAATCATCAAAACATGATAAAACCATGTCTCCAAAATGAAGGAAGCAATAAGCCCCAACCAAAGTCCATTGACTCGTCCCCAAGTCAATCATATATTGTTATTGCTAGTGCTTCTTGCTGTTGCAGTGCTCCTACTATTGCTACTCCTTCTTGGCTTGTTCCTTCAAATGAAGGACCCAACTATGGGATGGACTTGATGGATGCATTTTTGAACTGTGTGTAATTAGCAAGTGTCACCTACCATGAACCTATGATTGTTCTTTCCTGATCAAGGAATTGTGCTCTAACGTTGGTTGTTGATTGAGTAGGGTGTGTCGTCAATAGGGCATTTCATTGAGTTTCTGACTCCATGTTGATTTTTTGCAACTTCTAGAAAGTGCCCTATGTTGGTAGCTTAGGTTCAGGGAGCAGACCCCTAGTCTTGCTCAATTCATCCTCAATTTTTTGAATCTGGATTTTAAGGGTATCCGCCCATACTAAGAGTTCCTTTTGTTGGTTATGGTCTGTGGTTTCCATGGCTTGGTTGAAGAACTAATTAGCATGTTGGTGCAAGGGGTATACCGGTTGATTTTTCTTTGCAAGGCAACCTAACCAATCACAAAATTGAGCTAAGAGGCCTTTAGCTTCCTCCATACCCTGAATAATGGAGACATTTAGACAAATTACTTATGTGATTTTTTACTTGATTGCGTTGGCATACTGGGAGTTCAGATTTAGTATTGCTCTTTGAGTGGTGATAATAGTTTTCTTTAGCTCTTTATTTCTTGAGACCAGGTCATTGTAGGTAGTTATGCTATGGTCACATCATTCTACAAGAGTGTAGGCTAAAAAGTCTTATGATGCATCTGTTACTATTTCTACAACTTAGGGATAGAGATCCTAAACCGTTGCACTTATTTCATCAACCTGGTTCTGTAGCATCTGCTTCTTAGTGATGTGAGGACTAATACGGCCTGGGATGGATTGTAGTGGTGGTAGGGAGGCAAGGTTGGAAGGTAGGACCAAGGTGTGTATGGCTTATGTGCTTAGGTTCTCAAGGTTGACAAGATGATCAATTTCCATTAATGTTCCTGGTGCTAGTAATAAAGATAAAAAAGATGTAGTAATAGACTTTGTTCTTGTAGGGGAAACTATGGATGTATCATTGGCAATGTCTGTGATGGACTGGATTATGGAGTTGACCTCCATTTCTTTTTCGACACTGAGAATATTTTTGGATGGAGGAATGTTTGAGATGGTGGTTGAGGTGGAGGTTGTTCAGGGTGATGGATTACACAACATTGAGGATACAATGGATGTAGGTGGTGGGTTTTATTCAGTGATGGGTGTTTTGGTGTGAGATTGGGGTTTGTCCTTAGTAAGATCAATGACTTGAGTAGAGGTAGCTTTAATCATTTTCTTGCAAATTGATGGTGGCCTGGTGGCAAGTGAGCGAGTATTCTTGATTGTGGGTTTAGTATGAGAATGGGGGCCCACTGAGGGAATTGAGGTAATGGATGGGTTGCAAGTCAAAGAAGTAATTGGACTATAACTGATAAATTCATAAAAGGAAGGGAAAGGATTTATCTATGCCTCGAGATTCTCCAGAGTCTTGTGGGAGGATGACATCTTTGTCTTTAGCTTCTTGATGATAGGATTGAGTGTTTCTTCTTCCATTCACTTATGGGAGGCAAAAAGGGTTTCTCCAGCCAGTGCATTAGGAAACATCCATTCAAATGAATATCTCATCTTTCCATCATGAGTTTCTCTAGCAACTCCAGGCTAGGATGAGGCTTTAATATGGAATGCTTCCTTTGAGAGAACAAATGGTTGAACACGCTTATGAAATGTGTCCGACTTGACACACTTAGGTCAAAGCCAAGTGTTTACGTGGCTAAAACCAAACCATATATCTTGCGAATACTCATCTAGGAGCAAATTTTGGATCTTGGGACTAACTTTGGTGACATCCAACATTTTCTGGTACCATCAAGCAAAAGAAGCATCATTAATTTCCTTGCTATTGGGGTCCCCATAATTCCAACATGGTAAATATTTGAGTGCAAGGGGTTGATCCTCGACACCCAACGTTATCTCCATGCCTTATGGTGGGCACCACTTCATCACTTTTAAGGAAAAAATAAGATATCTATAAATAAAATATCTGGCCCTCCTGTAGGCATCTTCATGGGCTTCAAAGAGCTCATTCAATAGAAAACTGCACCAATCAATTGTGTGCCTCATACCAAGCTTCCGCTACTGAGATGGTTTCCAAGGTGCATTCTACCCTTGAGAAATGATATATGAGCTTTCCAACAATTTTATAACAATCGAATTTGATGGTAGGCTTGCTAATTGGCTTAATCAGGGCTCCCTTACCACCATGTTGAGTATCATACTTTTTATAGTAGTTGTAATCACCTGTCTTCTTTCCTTTCTTAAAAGTATTCTGCAATGCAAATGATATTGTGGCTCTCATCGTAAACAATCCTATGAGTCTCTAAATGTCGATGGCATGTATGGGGTACTTCTTGCCAAGCTAGAGAGAACCCCCATGCATTCGACTGATGAGGAATTTGGTACATTGCATTACTGATATCATAGTTTCAAATACTGGTAAACATTGCAAGTTTAGCAGTGTCAACCTTTTTATACCTATGGAACATTCTTTGATTCTTGATGACTAGCTTCCATCTGATTTGGCGATAACTTCTATATAAACTTCATGCTTGAGCACTGGGAAATGGAAGGAGTCTGAGAGATCATTGTCCATGAGCACAACCTCGTCATATTTTCCATAGAGAGGCTCAATTTTAGTGACTTTGGAGTTGAGTTCAGCTGTTGGAACAAAGACTATGGTCTTATTCATGGGTTTAGTTTGATGATTATAGACAATAGACACAAGGTGTTTGAATTTTGGCTAAGGGGGTAGTTCAACACAAAATCTAGACCTAGAAATTCAACCACCTTGTCTTTGCTACTGAAGAACTTATCATTTACATGAAAAGTAAATAGAAAGAGTTGACACAATACTTTAATTAGATTATTGAAATAATTAATACGACAACTTTATATACTTGATTCAAATCATGGCAATAATCGTGACTGTGACCTAGACCTGACTTGGATGACATGAAAATTGAAAAGGAGGTTGGGAATGATGGTTAATTATGATGATATGATGGCAGGTTCCTAGATATTTATGACTGTATCGTGTTAGGGATAATATGGGAGAGATTTAGCCCAAATTTGAACTAACGCGGGGATAATAGAGTAATTGAATTATGATACATAGATGTTGTGGATTCTTGACTTGTTTAAGTTGTATGTGTAGGTTCTAATTATAGCACTCAGAACTATGATTCGAGCTTACAAGAAAGGAGGAAAGTAAATCCTGTGACAGATTCCAAGTAGGCTTATTTCACTTTCTTCAATTTCGCTAAGGAAAGTTATATATTCTTTTCCTTTTTTTGTTCTAGACTAGTCCACTAGGTCTAGGGAAATCACTTTTGTCTGCAATCGTAGGTATTACATTTTTTTATGGTGAATTATAATTGTGGACAAAGGTGAATTCCCTAGACCCAGTGGACTAGTCTAGAACAATCGAAGACAAAGAATATGGAATTTTCCTTAGAGAAGTTAGAGAATGGGAAAGAGGCCTACCTCAAATATGTAGCAAGCATCTCATTCCTCCTCACCTGTAAACTCCAATTGTAGCTTCAAGCGCTATAATTAGAACCTGTACACATGAATAAAACAAACAAAGGATCTACAACAACTAAGTAGCATAATCTAACATCTTTATTCAATGAATTAGCAATGCATTGAAATACATAAATGTAAATTAACACAACACATATAGGAAAACAAGATACTCTTTGTATTAATTGAAATAGGAGAGAGTTTACTACCAAGAATAGTAGGTGATCTTGTAGAGATCTCCCCAAGTTGACTTGTCCTTCCTTTTCACAAAGCACACCACAATATCACACTAATGCATGAAGATGATGAATCCTTTAGATTCAAGGCAACAACATGAGGGCGTGATCAGTCTCCAAAAGCCAACCCTGATGTTATGGATGGTAGTCTAGGATTTACCATAATGATCTGGAGATCCACTTTTGATGGGAGGATGAGCTCAAGGGATAAGAGGTGAAGTCTCCAATGTAGTATTAGATAGGACTCAAGCTTCTTATCCATGGTAAATGGTTAAAAAAACCCCTGGAAGCTTCCGAAAGAGGAAGCTTCGGAAATATTTTGAAGTCACCAAATTTCTAGAATCAGTGCACCTACAAAATGGAGGAACCAACTCTAATTAGTTATGGTACAAAAAGGAGAAACCAACTCTAAACACATGGGACTAAAGAGATAGAGTGTGATGTGGTTAAAAACATTGACTTTGAATAGTTAATCCCAAAAACTTAGACCTTTTGGAAAGGTCATGCTTAGGGCATTATGTAGGGATGATAATAACATGTTCACATATGTGGATTGATCTATTTTGTAGGCCTATTGAACAAATGTGACAAAATTTCCTATAACATCAGCCATCGTTGCATTTGTTGCGTAGTGAAGGCAAAGGAAATTAGAATTATGCCTAGAAATTCTTCTTCCCAAACATCCATAGTATAAGAAAGAGGTCATGCCAAGTATGCTGGGCATGGTCAACTTCCCCTGACCTAGCATGGTCTAGGAGTGGAGAAATATGGCAAAGATATGCCTCATCATATCAAGCTCTTGTTTGGCACCGTGGAAACTCAAGAGCTCAAGAATATTGATCATGGCCATTGGGTTGTCAAGAACTTGTTGGGTCATCGTCAAAGGGACCAAGAAGAGGTCATCCAAATTGTGGAAGAAAGAATTTAATATAGGGACTTTCATTTGGTTTATGCTCATTTGGCTTTGAGATCCCTATCATAGACTTTGAGAATTCAATACTCTCCTCCTCCTCCACCTCTAGCTCTTAATTTGTCAGCACAATAAGATAATTCGAACTCACTCTTTTAGGGATCCAAATGTCCAAGCCCTAATAATATCCCATGGCCTCAAAAATCAAAGGAAAATGAACCAGGCACCCTTGGTGAGCAAGCTCAATTTTTTTTTCAAATGGAGAAAGTTAAAATTAGAGTCATCAAGACTACCGCTATAACTACTCAGGAAGGTGAAACTTCATAGCAAAAGGACACTGCCATCTCTTATGGCGTGTTCATTGAGTGGGAACAACTGCCATGGCTTACAAAAGGCTACAATGTCCCTTTCCAATAGCCTGCCAAGAATGACTAGGCTTGTTAACAAGTTATAGGAAAAGCTTTCACGGTTTCTACTTTGCACTATTTTTCCTATGTTCTTTTGATGTGTTTCTCATGCATGTTTTTGTTAATGTATTTTGGAATGAAAATTTTTCCTCTGACTTATTAGGAGGACTATTTGGTTTCCCTCTCAAGGGAAGATGGTTCTCCCTAGTATGTACCAAGCTAATATGGTTTTGGAACCCTAAATTGCACATGATAATCTATGCATGTGCTATCTATAATTATGTGAAAATATAATGAAAAAATTGCATATTATATATATATATATATATATATATATATATATATATATATATATATATATATATATATAAAAACTAACTGTGAAACATTTTACTTAACAAAGTCATTGAATGTATATTTAATGAATCACATTGTTATCATTTAAGTATTTTTTTTGTTATTAATATATTTTTTAATACACTTTAATATTATTACAGACATTTTATTTATAACCTATTTTTGATTTTTTTAAATATTAATATCTTTTAAATGTCATATATTATTTTATAAAAATTGAATGAATTTAAACATATTTTATTATTATTCTTTTTTGAAAACAAATGATTTTTTCTACTTTTAACTATTTCTTTTCCTTTGAAATACTTTAGTGATCACACACACACACACATGAAGTTGATATTAAAATAGATGTTTTTTTCTTTTCTCTTTATATAAAATTGATATTAAAATATTTTTGTTGTCATGCTTATTCAAATAGTTTATGTAAATTTTGTATTGAAATATGTTTGGAGGTATAAGCATTATACATCTTCCACACACTCAAAAGTGAAAATATAAGATTTTCTTAGCATTTAATTACCTTATTTTTCTTTAAAATTGTTACTTCACACGGATATGGAAATTTATAAAATGTGGTTGATAATGTGAGTGAAATTTTTTATAATGTTTTTTATTAAAACTAATGAATTTTTTTTTCAAGAGAAAAAACCATAATTTCTATTAATGAAAATAAAAATTACATTTTGTAGGCACACATAGTCTGTATGCATATAGGTTCAAGCAATACCTAAGGAGTACAAAATATGAGCTAAATAAACAACATTAAGACCCATAAAAATATCAAGGATTCTCAGAAAATTCCTTGAAATAACAATAAAGGGCATGAAAAAATTAACGCTGACTAGTGATAATCTTTTCTCTTTTACCTTCTTCCTATGCACTTTTTGTTAGCCATCGGGACTTGGTTCAACTAGATCAGAGCCAATTCTTGTCCTACATGCGAGACTTCCTTACCAAAATTGGAGCTATTTGTGACATGCACTCTTTTTGAGCCCCTAGATCCATCCAATGTCAAAGAATCCACGAGTTCCTTTTTCTTGTGGTACATTGCCATAGATTAGCTATACCAAAACACCCCCATCTTGTATGGCTCCCTGTAGGTCTGCCATTCATTTCTTCGTGATCAAGATGACATTCATTTTTTTCATCATCTTACTTCCTCAAAAGGACAATGCTCTATGAACTTCCATTTCCTTGGCCTATTAGATTGCTTCTTCTTCTTTTCGAGAATCTTATTTGCTCAGGGGCATGCATGTTGTAAGTGACCTATTTGAAAACATATGTGAAATCTAAATGTCATTTTTCGATATTATAAGACATGTGTCTAGTGAAATTTTTGGTTTTTTATATTTATATAATCCAATATTCCTTCATTGAGGTCAATCTCCACACATATCTTCACATAAGTGAAGACACCATTTTCTATTCTTTCTCAATTCAGTTTTTTAAATTTTCCCAATGTGTTGAAAATATCTTCAAGGGAATTTTGCTGCAAGAAAGGTAGGAGGTGAATTAGGAAGCCTCCCCCAAAGAAACACAATAGAGACCACCATAGAGTTAGCATCAAATTCAAGGAACCAAGGCTACCCCAAAACTAGGGCCCTGCATTCAGTGCATAGTCCAAATCCTTTTATGTTTCAAATTGTGCTATGAAGAAACATTTTGAGCATAAAAATATTTAAAAATATGGGATCCAAGTGGATACAATCCATTGAATTAAAGCTTCTGGTTTGGGCTAAAAACCATTAAATATGTAGATGATTGCTTTAGACTGAAGCAAAAACAAGAGGGAATTTACCTTAGGTAGGTTTACTTCCATAGATGGAGCTTTTCCTAGTTGTTCAACAATATACATGCCCATAATATTTTGATTTTTTTGTGTTGAGGTTGTAATCTCCCTTTGGGTTGCATCCCTGAAAGAGACATGAGCCCTATTAGCTTATTTTGCATCATTGAAATAGACTTATGCTCCATTTTTTATTCTAGATCTAGAAGAAACCCTAGGAGAACCTCAAGTTCACCTTATGTTTAGAATGATAGATGAATATTTACATATATTGAAATCACAGAGCATGGAGAAATTTTGAAGTATCTTCCTTTTGTATTATAGGCATTGAAAGCTAATGGGAATGCCCCATTTGTCTACAACAACCTGCTTTAGGGAGGATACAACGGAATGTATATCGACTCAAAAATATAAGATTTACCACTCTAATTTCAAATAAAAATTTGAAAAGGATTTGTTTTCTCTAGTGCATGTTGGGATTGAGAGCGAACACCATATAGGGTCGATAAAACAATGGTGAACAAAATTATACAGTGTTCAATCCTTAAGTGCACAGGGCCCAAAGGACAATAGAATGGTTCTTGAATATAAATACGTAGAGATACAATTTTTTTTTTCAAGGAAAAATGTAGAGGAGATACCAGACAGTGAAGACCTTTGCTCCACCATCATTGAGAAATTCATGCCATTTGAGCCAACCAAGAGAAACCAATGGGTTTTTTGGAAGCCACCACTAGAAAATGAGTTGACCACTGGAACAACGCCAATTACTAAAGAATTCCTCCCTTCAATAATGGTATCCTTTTGCGTTTCGTGGGGAACATACAACTATCCTAGCAAATGGGAAAACAACAAATATCCATGGCCATCAATTATGGCAAACAAGAGTGCATTTTGAACTAAGGTAGAGATTTTGGGGGCAATTGATCCAGGGATCTTTTGCTTATAGATGTATGAAAAGTATCACATGTAGAAATTGCAGCTTAATTCAAAAATTTAATGTGCACACGAGAAAGAAGAAGACTTTAAATGATGACAACAAGACTTGATAACGGAGTTCGACCAACTTGGACTACGTCTCCGGGCCCTGCTCAATCAATGGGGAGGCCTTCATTCATTAAATGGCATGAAAAGAAGAGAATACAATTGTCAGTTACATACAAGGAGTCTTATACCTCCATTTTGAAAGAAGGATGATAAAAGGAGAACTCAAATGGAGAAATGGATAACCACTGCGTCCGTGGCATCGAGAGGGGTAGAAACGATATAAAACTTGCCCAATTCAGACAAAATGATCAATCAACCCTCCTAAAGCTTAAGCCTCAAACTGTGTGCCAGAAAAATCCTCTCCCATGTGCCTTTTCCAATCATCGGTTTTTATAAACTTCTTTAAGACAAAGATCATTGAAATCAGGGTTGTTTTGCATAGAAGGGTCGGTCGGTATAACAAAGCCCCAAAGTTAGTTTTTTATCGTTCCAAGCGATAATACACAAAATACTCATAAAACACTAAAAAACCTGACCGAAACCATAAGACCCGAACCTCAAGTTTATCAAATCGGGTTGATATACCAGTGAAGTTCGGCCCCCATATCGCAATCAACGTATTGCTGGAGCAAAGGTCCTGTCAGCGGGGATTTTCGACCGTCGATCGCTGATATCGGCATCGGCCTATCACAATTACTACAACCCAGGCTCTTCACCGATCGTCGATGCCAATGCTGATCGCTCCTCCGACCGCCGATTGCAATCGCTAATCGCATCTGCCTGGTTCCAATAATGCACCCCGATCGATTGCCTTCCTCCGACCCGATAGATCATCGATCGTCGATCGAAGGTTGTGGAATCCGCCCTCTACACTTTTTTCAATACGATTCCTTTTCAAAGGCTTAAAACCATGAAAATGTATCATTTTTCAAAGGGGTGAGAAAATCTTCCTTTTGCTATAACTTCCTCATCTAGACTCGGATTAGAGTGTCATTCACACCATTGGAATCAAGGTGACAAGAACTTCGATCTAATGTCAGGATATTCGCTTTTCTGCCACTTTGAATTTTGAGCTTTTCCATGCCATTGTATCTAAAGATCCACGTGGATCAATCCTCCCCAATGAGGAGCTTTTGGATCACCAAAAGCTTTCCTTAGTCAATTGGAAAGTGAGGGAATTGTTCCCTCACCTTTTTCTTCTCCAGCCATTTGGCCTTACTGGGGTGCATTCCCTTAAAACCCACTCGAAGGTATTCCACATCTCCTCACTGTGAAGTCCTGGTCCTTCTGTCAAGGATGATGTCTTCCAGTAACTCATCGATATATTCTGGAGAAAAATCATCAACTGTAGGAATTGTGCCCATCTCATCAGTGTCCATGATCAATGGAGGTTCATACAGCTTTAGATTCTCTACATTCACTACTGAGTACATCTGCATATATCAGCAAATCAAGATCAAGGGAATTGTTTCCAATCTTCTCTGATATGGTGAATGGACCATGCTGGATGGGTCACAACTTCTTCCCTTATATGTTCATCTTGTCCGTGTCATTGTGGAACCACACTTTGTCGCCCACTTGGAATTGGTGGTTGACTCAGTGTTTGCCATGTCGAGCCTTGTAATGGGCTTGACTTTTATCCAACTACTCTTGCACTGCTTGGTGAATCAATTGGATTCGCTGAATGAACTGTTGAGCTTTGTCCCTATCATTATGCGCATTGGAGCCATCTTCCCTTCCAAACACCATATCAAAAGGGTCCTTTGGCAGGTAACCAAATCATGTCTCAAATGGTGAATGTTGTGTAGATGAATGCATTGCTCGGTTGTAGGAATGTTGTACATATGGGAGATGCTCATCCCACAACTTGGGATGTTTCCCACAATAACCTCATAACAAGTGTACCACAGTACCATTTACAACCTTTGTCTGTCTGTTAGTCTGCGGATGAAATGTCATGCTTCTTTTCAACTTGGTGTCCATCATCTTCCACAAACTGGTCCAAAACTCTCTAAGAAAGCGAGAGTCTCGATCTGACACAATAGATGTGGGTAATCCAAAATGGACCCAACCATGCTGAAAGAAAAGAGAAGCAGTATGCTCTCCAGTAATATGATTTTTACAAGGCATAAGAATGCACATCTTGCTAAAATGGTCAATGGTGACATACAAATAGTCGTGACTCTTTTTAGACAAAGGAAAACCTCCTACAAAGTCCATTGACACACTTTCCCATGGATGACTCAGAATAGGGAGTGGTGTGTAGAGCCAGAGTTTTCTATTAGAGGGCTTTGAAACAAAACACATCACACAACCCTTTACCTAGCGAGTCACAATGTTTTTCATATGAGGCAAAAAACAAAATCTTTGTACATGACATAAAGTCTTTTCAACACCAAAGTGTCCAGACACAAGAAGTTTTTTGGGCCTCTTGAATTACATGTACTGTTTCCCTTGTGGGAATACACAATTTACCAAGGTGATACAACAATTTCCCCTACAAGTGACAATTTTCCACCTATGAAACATGGGTTAGTTTTGCATAAATTTCCTTAAAAGTCATCATCGTTAGCATATTGTTCAACATAACTCTCAAAAGACAACGAAGAATTATGCAAAATAACAGAAGAAGAAATTGGAGGGCGAGATAGCATATCAGCCACTTTATTACTAGTGCCCTTCTTATACTTTATTACCAGATGAAACTGTTGAAGAAAACCCATCCACCTGAAATGACGAGATTTCTGCAACTTGGTTTGTGATTGAAGATACTGCAAGGGCTGATGATCTGTATGGATGATGGTCTCCTTTCCGATTAGGTAGTGTTTCCACGTTTTCACACTCTGCACCAAGGCATAAAGCTCCTTGTCATAAGTGGGATAGTTTATCATAACTTGAGAAAACTTCTTAGAATGGTAACTTCTTTTGTTGCATCAGTACAACTCCCATGGCATAACTACTGCTATCGGTTTCAATCTTGAATGGTTGTTGGAGATCGGGGAAGGCTAAGATTGGCGCGATGCTGATCTTTTCCTTCAATGTTTCGAAGGACTTCTGTTGTCTTCCTCCCCATTGGAAGACATGTTTCACACTTGTTAATGTGTGCAAAGATGCTGCAATAATAGAGAACTTAGCAATAAATCTCCTCCAATACTGGACTGCACCTAAAAAGCTACGGACCTCGGTTACACTAGCAGGCTTAGGCCAATTTACAATTGCTTCAACTTTAGAGGGATCAATTTTTAACTAATCATGACCAACAATATGACCTAGGTAACCTAAAGGGGTTTTCCCAAACTCACACTTTGACAATTTTACAAAGAGTTTTTCTTTTTTCAGTACATCAAGCACTTTCTTTACATGACACACATGCTCAATCCAACTCTTACTAAAGACAAGTATATCATCTAAATATATAAGAACAAATTCATCAATGAAAGGATGAAAAGGATCATTCATGACCCTCATATAAGTTGTTGGAGAGTTGTAAAGCCCAAAACAACCCCTATTTGGTCTTGAAGGCGGTTTTCCACACGTCTTGCTCTACAATTTGGACCTGGTGATAACCACTACGCAAATCCAATTTGGTGAAATAACAACAGTCTTTACCTGATCCAATAAGTCATCAATCCATGGAAGAGGGTAGCGATTTTTCACAATAATTTTGTGTAGCGCGCAGTAATCCACGTACATCCTCCATGTGTCATCTTTCTTTGGCACTAAGACAAATAGTGAACCACACAGAGAAGTACTCGGCCTGATGACCCCTTAGTCCAACAATTCCTGCACCTGTTTCTTGATTTCCTCCATCTCAATTATCGACATCCTGTACATGCAAATATTTGGCGAAGGAGCATCATGCTGCAAATGGATTTCATGTTGGATTTCCCTCTTCGAAGGTAATCCCTTCAGTCCCTGAAACAAATCATCATAATTAGAAATTAATTCAAATAATTCTTGTTTATGTTCCTGATCGCAGCCCTGGAAAGCATCAGGGAATTCTGCCTCTTTTTCCCTTATAACCATAATCATGCAACCCTTGCTGGAATTCACAAGTATTTTCATTTGTCCAGTGCTTACAAGGCTGGAATTGATTTTATTTTGATGAGCCCTTACTATATATTCTACCCCATCTTTTCTGATTTGGTATTTGTTTTCATGACGGAAAAAGACTGCCTTTCTATCATACATATATGGGCTCCCTAATACCATGCCACAGATATCCAATGGTATTACATCTAGTTCTACTTCATCTACTAGCTTAGAAGCAATTACAAATTTTACTTTACACTGCTTACTTACATTCAATTTATCTTTATCATGTATCCATCCAAGCGGGTAAGGTTTCAGGTGTTGTTTTATTTCTAAGCCGAGTTTCTTTACCAGGGATTCTGCGATTAAATTTGCTTGGGATCTGGTATCAAACAGAGTTTCTACCTTAGTATGATTTATGACAACTTTGATATGAAACATTTCTATTCACTTTCGGTCATTAGGAAGGAACTCATTTAGAGAAGTGGTGCCTTCATGTAATTCAGAATTAACATGAGGTGTAAGAGTAACTTTTGTTCCTACAGCTATGATTAACACTTCATCTCCCGAATCTAATCCAAGGTCTTGTTGTGTCATTGTCACTGTCTTCTGCTTCCCTTTTCTCCATATTTCTTTGGACACTTTTCTGGGTGTTGTTTCGAACAGTGATCATCATTGTGGCCTTCCTTTTTGCAGTGATTGCAATATGACATTTCTCCTTCTTTGGATGCTACCACCTTCTTCTCCTTTCCTTTCCATTTTTCTTTGGATTTTCCATTTGGAGGTTTGAACGGTGGTTTTCTGGAATGATCATCTCTTTCATTTTTTCCCCTGTTCTCAATATGAATTACTTTCACGCTGGCTAAGTCAATAGTGGTTGGTTCAAACAACAACAATTAATGCCTAATGTAACTATGCAATGAGCCAATATATTTAGTTACAACTTCAGGTGTATCAAGTGCAATACCTAGATTCAGTGCTTGCTTTTTAAACTCTTATGTAAAACTCTGAACATCCTGACCTTTGCCTTGTCTTAAATACCACCAATTCATTAATGCTTTTTGCTTGTATCCTAAAGGATAATACTATTCCTTCAATTCAGAAATAAAATCAGGCCATGAGGAAAAGAGGTTACCCACATTCTTACTGCGCTGCAATTTGCTCCCCACCAAATGATAGCGGTGTTTCTCAGCCGCAGAGAGGCCAACTGAATCTTTGCCTCATCCTCCATAATCTGCTGAATCCTACAGTAGATCTCAATTTTCCTAATCCAATTATTAAGCTTTTTTGCATTGCTTTCACCATTAAACATGGGAAGATCAATTTTAACATCTAATTTAAAGAAAGGCTTCTTAGATGCATCCTTTGAATTTCTACGATTATGGTGGTGAGAGGAAAGAGAACCTTCACTCTCAGAAGGAGAAGGAGGGGGTTCTTCTCCACCATTACCATGTGTTGAACCTTGTCCTTTTGGGTTTCTCTCCTTTGCTTTCTCTAGACTTAAAACCAGCTCACTAATATTCTCTGCCATTGAATAAAAAGTCTTGCGAAAATTGTGCTCCTCTTTAAGATGAGCTTCATCTTTTGCCATGTTTCTCCTTCGATGTGCATGCCTTGCTTTGGGATCGAAAGGCTCTAATTCCCCTTCACCTCTTTAGAATCTGTCTCTTGTTAGCATACAAACATGCAATTCACATCTAAAAAGACATGCTCTAATGCCACTTGATCTAGGGATCTTTTTCTTATAGATGTATGAAAAGAATCACATGTAGAAATTGCAGCTTAACTCAAAAATTTAATGTGCGCACGAGAAAGAAAAAGAAAACACATAACGATAACAAGACTTGATAGCAGAGTTCATCCAATTTGGACTGCGTCTCCAGGCCCTGCTCAACTAATGCGGAGGCCTTCATTCATTAAATGGCATGAAAAGAAGAGAATACAATCATCAGTTATATACAAGGAGTCTGTTATGAAACCAGCTCAAGAAAAGATAGAAAAGATAGATCAACGCCTTAGAATTCAGCCTCTTCGAGGGGGCAACCTCCTTTACATTACATAAATGAACAATTCTTGGATGATACAAATGAAAAGACCTCCTCTCTATATATAGGAGTCTAAGGGGTCATAACAAAATCAGAGCCGACATAACAATAATAATCTAAGGGCACAATAATAACAATAGTGGGCTTCTATGGGGCACAATAGTAACAATATGGGCACTACATGGGTACATCAATATAATAAGTGGGTTGTGCTAATAACAATAAGGGGTTACACTAGTAGTATAGGGGCCTAACAGAGTCTTATTCCTCCATTCTGAAAGATGGCTGAGAAAAGGAGAACTAAGATGGAGAAATGGATAGCACCATTGCGTCCGTGGCATTGAGAGGGGCAAAAACCATATAAAACTTGCCCAATTCAGACAAAATGATCAATCGACCCTCCTACAAGTTGAAGCCTCGAACTGTGTGCTATAAAAATCCTCTACCCTTGTGCCTTTTCCAATCATCTGCTTTTATAAACTTCTTTAAGACAAAGATCGTAAAATCAGGGTTGTTTTGCATAGAAGGGTCAGAGAGTATAACAAAGCCCCAAAGTTAGCATTTTATTGTTATAAGTGATAATACACAAAATACCCGTAAAAAACTAAAAAACCTGACCGAAACCTTAAGACCTGACCTCAAATTTATCAAATCGGGCTGATATACCCATCAGGTCTGGCCCCCATATCATAATCAGCATATTATTGGAGCAAAGGTCATGTCAGCGGGGATTACCAACTTTCGATCACTAATACCGGTGTCGACCGATCGCAATTGCTGCGGCCCATGCCGATGCTGATCGCCAATCGCATTTGACAGGTTCCAATAACGCGCCCTAATCGCTTGCCTTCCTCCGACCCAATAGATTGGTGATCGTTGATCGGAGGTTATGGAATTCGCCCTTTACACGTTTTTCTATGTGATTCCCTTTTCAAGGCTTAAAACCATGAAAATGCCTCATTTTTCAAAGGGGTAAGAAAATTTTCTTTCTGCCATAAATTCCTCATCCACACTTGGATTGGAGTGTCGTTTCACAGTTGGAATCAGGGTGATGAGCACTTTGATCTGATGTCAAAATATTTTTTTTTCCGCCACTTTGAATTTTGAGCTTTTCCATGCCATTGTATATAAAGATCCACCTAAATCAAAAATAGAGTCGGGTCTAGCCAAAGTGGCAACATCCAAAGTAGCATCAAATTACAAAGAATTCTTAACAACGCATGCCATTTTTCCCACAATAGCTACACATATCCGCATTAAAACTTATATATATATATATATATATATATATATATATATATATATATATATATCCCTCGTACTGTCACATATCTCCCTCATACTAGGTTGGAGAAATGTGCTTCTCAGAGCATATTATTAAATTGAAAAACCAAAAAAAGAAACCACATAAGATTAAGATTTGAAATAAATCTAAATCCCTAATCCAAAATAAGAACAAATAATATTAAGTGGAAATTAAATCTGAATCATCTACTTAATAAGTAATTAAAAAAATAATAGTTAAGAAATTAAGATATTTTATAACACACACACACACGTATCTTAAGTCCCCATGTTTTAGGGACTTTTGGACCCTTATGAAATGTTCCCTAACTGCTAGGGACTTCATCAGAGACTTGGAGACTTGTTGGTCATCCCCAAGGCTCTCCACATAGCTTTCAAGGATGTTTTTGGTAGATTTCAAGGATATTTTGAGCAAATTTTATGGATGTTTAGAGTGGATTTCAGGGATAATTCAAACATATAGCTTTGTTTTAACAATCATGGGCATTGATGATTGAACAATATGATCATTTTTCCCATTCATTATTTTTGTAATGCATTGAATCTAATTTTTTTTATACAAGTTGCAACTCAAAACATGGGTTTTGTTTGATGTGTTTCAATTTGGATTTCTGGTCATTTAGATATTTTATTTTCAATGATAAAATTACAAGAAGCAACCTCCATGTTAAGAAAACAAAAAATGCAATATTTTAAAAAGGCTAATCATTGTGAAAACATGAGATATCAGTGATTTGGATTAGGTACTAAATGTTCAAATAGATTCCTATTCAATCCCCTTTTTAATTTGAAATATGAATTTAATCTCTTAAAAAAACAAAGTATTTTATAATGGTTTTTCGCACAGTTATAAAAGTTTGCAAAACATATTGACAAGAGAATGCCTTTTATGTTTAACACAATCATCATTAGCAAGAAATACTAAGAAAACAAAACTACTATAAAAACAATACTAAAAAGACAAAACTACTATAAGATAAATCCTTAATCAACTTTAAATTGAAAGTAGTTATAATTAAGTCTTCTAAATCTCAAAATATTATTTAGTGATCAATAATAAAAGGTCACTTAACTCTTTTTAAAATTATTTAAAATTTTAATTAACCAATATGAAAATTGTGCATACTACTGGAAAAAAATATAATGGATTATACTTACAAGCATGAAACAAACACAAATAATAATATTGAATTCAGATGTGATATATATATATATATATATATATATATATATATATATATATATATATATGCTTTGTTGGTCGAGACGGTTGCTTTGCTGATCGATTCGTGAAACGATGCCAGCTTAATTGTATTGGACTCGCTTCGGGCGATTTATATTACCTGTGATGAGGTATTGGTAATACTACGGCGATATTTGTATATATAATAATGTGTATATATACTTCTTCAGCCCGGGGTTCTTCCCTAACTAAAATATATATATATGCCAATTTCCGTTGAGAATATTGGAATACGTTTATATTTATATTATATTCCAATTGCGAACAAGATAAATTTCAATTGCTTATCGAGATATTCTGAAACAGAAACACCTCTCAGTGAATACAATTCCTATATACTATAGGAAATTATATTAGATAATAGGACAATAAAATTCATATATAATAAACGAGATTATATTAGATAGTTCTGCATAAAAAAAATGAAGTCAATGAAAAAAATCACACCGACAAATTTTCATTTGACCAGTAAAGAAAAGTTGAACTTCCGTCCGTAGCAAGAAAATTTGATCATCAACCAATTTTCGTTTGACCGAAAACGTAAAGTTGAATTTTCAAGCCCGTAACTTTTGTATACTTCTGGCGTAGTTCGTAGTCTTCCTAAATCGAAGGTTCTTTTCTCTTTCGTGAGGTTACTCTGCTTGTACTGGCGGGTACCATATTTCTACTTCCCTGCTTTGTTTTGGTCAATAAATTCGTCATCAGTGTTCACTCACAGTGGCGTTCTACAAACGCAACTTCGTTTGGATTCATTCTGATAATAGATTCTCTTAATATCATATTTTGCAAGTTTGAATTGGAATTTGGATTTTTGTGATATATTTTCTCAAATTTGATACGAGAAGAATTTGGGTTGGTGTGTATTTTTTGCATTTTAAGGGTAGTGGTATTGGAAAAACATTTCATTTTAGAATGTGATGTTTTTATAGAGATCGGAGACAATTACAACATTATGTTAACAATGGTTTTTTTGCATTGTCTTTTTAGTGAGGGAACTGTTAGAAGGTTAGATTAGCTCATCATTTATTTGAATAATAAGAAGATTGAATTGCAAAAGGCAAAAAGCAGGGAAGCTAATTGTACAATAAACTATATCTAATCTTGTGGGCGTTAAAATTTCATTAATTCATTCATTCATACATAAGCTTTGAAAAATTGAAATGAAAAAGAAAAATCATGAATTTTCCAACCTCCACCCTTTTTTAAAATGTTATAAACACAGCTGGTCTATCATAGCCCAACAATAATGAGGAACATAATATAGGCAAATTATTAATATTATTAAACAAAGAAATTATGAAAATAAAATTTAATAATATCAATCACAAAATTTTAAACTAGAGTTCATTGCAAAAAAATTCTGTGGGCGTTAAAATTTCATTAATTCATTCATTCATACATAAGATTTGAAAAATTGAAATGAAAAAGAAAAATCATGAATTTTCCAACCACCACTCTTTTCTAAAATGTTATAAACACAGCTAGTCTATCATAGCCCAACAATAATGAGGAACATAATATAGGAAAATTATTAATATTATTAAACAAAGAAATTATGAAAATAAATTTTAATAATATCAATAACAAAATTTCAAACTAGAATTCATTGCAAAAAAAATGAGATTGTGAATATCAAAAATAGACTTTAACTAATTTCCATATATTGAGATATTTACGTTTCAGGTATTAAATAGATCCATATAAATTTGGATAATATTTAGTAGCTAGAGTAAATCTTGGCAGGGTCTTCTATTAAAGTATTTTGTTGTGTAAAGGTCATTGGTTCTACACTGTGGGCAAAGTTCTAACCATGTTAAAGGTTGATTGGGCTAAATGAGCTAATTTTGATAACTAAGATACCCCTAAATGGCTACTCAAACATAACTTAATAAACAAACAAAACAATCACTATTTACAAACATCAAAACCATATAATAATGAAATTTAAATGTATTCAACAATAATTAAATTGGAATCAATGAACTAACCATTCCGTTATAGTATATTAAAAACCAAATTTGTTAATCAAATCTCATGCCCTGCGCATTGTTTCACGGTAAATGGGAAAGACAAAAGAATTTAACTTCCAAAAACATGTTGGGCTAGAGAGATAGCAGAGTTTTTTTTCTTTTTACATCGTGGAATACCTATCCTAACATATTTGTCAAGTCAACAATGAGGATAGCCATCTCTAGCTACTATTTATGGACTCATCATCGCATTCAACAAAAACCATGCCACCTGAATAACTAGCTAGTGCTCCATAAGGCTAGTGGTCCATATGGGGCAGGGTTTCACTCTCCCAAGATTGCTTTTGGGTCTTAGGTCTGAATCATCGTCCTATTCAAGAAAAACCGCGCTTAGTCCATAAGAAAGCATGCTTTCACTACTGCCAAATATTTATATATACTCCAAACCTAAAAAAACATATACTACTTTATTTTTATAACAAATTACCTTTTTACATTTTGTTAGATTCAATATTTTGATATTGAAACTACATATAATTTAATGGAATAGTATCACTGAGCATTCATATTTTTATTTTTAAGGCCAACTTGGCTTAATTTGGTAATTGTGCAGTGGAAACTCTATACATGGGTTACATGGGAAGAAATATTTGCGTATTTGGAAAATCTTTAAAGGGACTATATAGTAATTAGGAAAGGAATGAGCGTGAAGGTGTATTGATTAGCAAATTATCTTTAAAGGGACTATATAGTAATTAGGAAAGGAATGAGTGTGAAGGTGTATTGATTAGCAAATTTTATATTTTATATTTTTATTTTATTATAATTTTGGAAAATAAGTTTAGATAAAATATTTTTGATTTTTAACTTAATTTTGTAAATTTTTTTAAAATTATTTTTAACATGTATTGAAGTTTGGTAAAATTAAAATTGAAAAATTATTTTTAAAATTTGAATTTCTAAAATTTTAATTGGTGGATTATTTTTTTGATTTAAAATCACGTTTTCAAAATTAAAAATTGTTTAAAAAAATTACAAATTAAAAATATTCTAATTTTTAATAGTCCTATAAATTAATTATCTATTTTGTTTTTACCAAATTTATTGATTTTTTCATAATTAATATTTTCTTTTGGAAAAAAATAGTTATCGTTACTTGCTTTACTAACCATAGACACTGGTTCATTAAAAAAAAAAAAAAAAAAAAGTGATTTTAGCTTTTATGTAATTAAATTTTTTATTTTAATATACTAGACAATGCAATTTTATATTAAATAATTTATTACACATGAATTTTTTGTTCTGACACCATTCATGGCACAAGATACTTCATATCAATTTGATTTTTCTCACATAGAAATTGTACCCTAAATTATTTATTTGCCAATTGTACCCTAAATTATTTATTTGCCGATGAATACATACATTAAACTAATCATTTATGTTATTTATATCATATACATACATTATTTAATATAAATATACTAGACATCCTAAGTTTTCCCTTTTTGGTTCGATAAATTAAAGATGGAATAAAATGTGCACAAACACATTTCAATAAGCTTTTAACTTTTTTAACAAATAGTGATGTAGGCAATAATGTTTTATCCAAAATTATCTAAACACCTATCTCTATTTTGCTCCAAAAGTTATCTAAATCCATTTATTACTTCCTTTACTTCCTTTTCACTATTTCATTATTAGATTTTACTTTTGTATAAGAAAGAAATACTAAATAACAATAATTATAGATTTTGAAAATATTTTGAAATTTTATACTAAAAAATTTAATTTTTTATTATCTATTTAAATTTTAAATATTTCCAAATTTGCAATTTAATTAATTTGTCATTCAAATCAACATAACACAATAAACTCACTTTCACTACCTACTTACTAAATCCAAGGTTTACGAACTTTCCGCGAAAGTAGGTGATCGCTTTCACTAGTATCGAAGTTTTCGTAACTTCTCCAGATTGACCAGGGCTAAGTCTGATCGCAGTTGCCATCAAATTCCATGAGAAGTGGAATTTATCACCAAATTGCATGGAACATGAATGGAATCAAATTTTAAATTCTGAAAGGGATGTGCATGTGCGGCCATTGATGATGACATGGCGTCCTAATTAATATATGTCGCCAAATTTACAAATATTCGAGGAAAGGGCTGGCGCTGCTCCCTACCGTAACATGCAAGTACTTTCTGTACGGCTCTCAGGAGAGGCAACATCGGCGAAGACCGGCACTCGTCAAAAATTCTTCCTTGCTGCGTTCACGGTTTTGGGATTTATACTCGCAAAACCCCTGCACAGAAATGCAACCTCCCTCACAATGAGAATGCGGTGTATTACGAGGACGGTATCGAAGCTTTTGTTGCGAGAGCGCAAGTGTGATTTCAGATATGTCGCGCTGAGGTCGGAGCTTTGCCGGGCTCAAACATTCCCCCATTCTCAATCTCACCATTCCTCCTCTTGTGTCACTCCACAAGGATGCTTTCCTGTGGAGGTAGGGAAGGAGAGTAAACGATATTTTGTGGGCATTTCGTATTTGAATCACCCGCTTATACGCGCTCTCCTGCAGAGATCGGAGGAGGAGTTTGGAATGGATCAGAGTGGCGTCCTCACAATCCCTTGCGATTTGGAGATTTTTGAACATGTGTTATGGTTGGTTCACAGTCATCCCAACCCATCCTCTGAAAGCATAGAGGAATTTGCGAGGTACTATGTTTTCATCAGCCAATCCTATGGAAATGAAGAACCAGAGTTGCAATGATAATCGGTCAAACGATTTATGTTGTCAGAAGATTAATTAAGATATTGTATAGTTAAAAATATGTGCAATGGATATTGAGATCTTCTTTGTATTGTTGTTTGAAGAGCGAGATCTTCTTTGTATTGTTGTTTGAAGAGCAAAACGTTGTGCAGGTGCATAAAGTGCTTAAAAGTCACTCCTCCTAGACTGTTATGATCCCTGCTGTTAACTATAGTAGAAGTTGATGTTGATATGGAGCTATTTTTATGTTCTCTGTGATATAATTCCTCTTTGCTACTGTCAAAACAAGTCTCAAATTCCAAATTATCTCATGGTATGAATTATGAATTGAGGCTGACATTAAACACTCATCTGTACGGCATTAAGTCATTAACAGTGTTACATTTGTGTAGATATAGACCTTTTACACACCGCAATATACAGAATATTTAATACTCTGAATCACAATGTTTAATGCTCTGAAATTTGATGGGCAAATTGTCCAAATACAACCAAATTTTTTGTTTCGAATGTAATTATTCTTTGTTAAAATAATAAAATAAATATTAGAGTTGCATATCGTTATAATTGACCGATGCGAAATTCCTATTCTACTTGGAATGTTAGGCACGTCAATATACGGAACACCTAATACCCACCACACCGTCCAACTGAACACCTAAGTCTGAGACTGCTCCAAATTTTCGAAGGTTTTCCATCCGTTGGCACCCTCTTTTGTAATCCATTCCTCAAGGCTTCTATGCAATATATATTTATCAAACATAATGTCCGGGCACAACCCCTTCTCAAATGAAAGTCTCCACATGTTCACGACCAGCAGAGCCAAATTGAAGCTTCGGGAATCTATAATGACCCATCCCCTTTTCTTGCCGGATCTAGCAATTGACTTCAGCCTTATTAGATGTATTCCTTTCCTACACCAATACCAGACCATAGGAATTTGGCTATAATAGAACTAATTTTATTGATGAAAGATGGAGGAATATGGAAGAGATGTATCCATAAATCATAATGCTAAGAAAAATAGTCTTAATCATTATGAGCCTGCCACCCATCGAAAGCCATCTATGATCTCAGCTGGACAATTTCTTTTTAAAATTGGAGATAATTCAATCATAATCCATTGAAGAGTACTTGCTTGGTTTTAAGATGCATTCTCGACATTTGAATCGCGTAGACATAGCACGAATTTTGACTCCAAATAGAGCAACAATTTCAAGTGATACAAGATCATCCTCATAATCAGTGATCAACTCAGTTTTTGCTTTGTTAATCATCAGTCTAGATGCTTTTTCAAAATTATAAAAAATCCTATGGAAGGACTCCCACTTCGAGAGTTTATTCTCCCCAGCACATAGGATGTTATCCACAAACATGAGATGGAAAATGTTGCATCCTCTAGAGAGCCTACATTCCAAAATGGAACCCTCCGCAGATTTGGATTTAATTCCTCTACTAAAAGAATCAATAGGCAGTATAAAGAGGAGCGAAGATAATGCAAAACCTTGTTTAAGGCCCCTATGTATATTGAAGAATTGTGTAGGCTCATTGTTGATGAGGACAACTATAGAACATGAAGTTAAACAAGCCATTATCCATCTTACATGTTTATGTTGAAAGCCGATTTTATATAGGATCATTGAAAGAAACTCCGAGTGCACACATTCATATGCCCTGTAAAGGACGATCTTCATCAGACATGCTTTACGCTTCTTCGATTTGACCAAGTGGATACACTCTTGAGTAATGATGATATCATCTTGGATTCTATTGTTTAACAAAAACCCAAACTGTTCCAAGGACATGTAAGGCAATAATATATTTTTGGTTCTATTGGCAAGGAGTTTAGAAATCATTTTATATATTGAATTACACAAAGATAGGCCTAAAATTAGAGAAAGAGATCGGGCGTTTTTTTCTTAGGGATGAGTAAGAAAGTTGAGTTGATAACACCTAGAATGTGCCACAAAACTCTGACCTTCTCCACCATACTAACCATATATGTGCCCATCAGCTCAACGAAAAATGAGAAGAGTTCTATAGGCCAACTATCAGGCTTAGGACCTTTGTTCTTGGTCATCTCCTTAATCGTTTGCAAAATCTATACCTTTGTGATTGGATTATCCCTCATTGAAATGTCCTCATCATTAACCATCAATGGAAACATATTAGTAAAGCTCATTTTCTGAGACACATGATCACCCTCTCTTTCCTTGTATAGGTTCCTGAAAAACTAAAAGGCCTCCCTTCTAATCTTTAGGGCCGTGGTATGTATGTTTCCAGCATCATCTTTTATAACCCAAATAGAGTTTTCTTAGTTTCTTTTGGTTGCATCATGGTGAAATAACTTTGTATTCCGGTCACCACCCTTAATGCATGCAAGTCAAGTCTGTTGTCTCCATTCCTATTCTTGCAGTAGGAGAATTCTATATTTTTTCCTCACTAGATCCAATATTTATCGCACTGAAGATCAAAGAATATACGAGGTGCAATCATATCCCACAACCAAGCGATTTCTTCATCAATTAATTACAGATATTGACTAAGGGTTTTTGTCCTATTGTAGATCCAGACCCTGAATTAATTTTTCAATCAAATGCGTTTATCCTTTAACCTCAATACAAGATTATTAGACACAGGGAATACTGGAGAAGTATATGACTATAGAACCAAATTATGGAATTTTGGCTCCTCTAACCACATCGAATTAAATTTGAAGGGCCTCTTACGATCATCCAGCTCCTCTATCCATTCAAGAATAATTGCATCATGATCCGATATATCAGAGAAGAACGCCCAAGAATGTATTTGATTTAATCTCTGACACAGGATTGAATCGACTAGAAATATATCTATTCTTTTAGCAATACACTATATTCCTGGGTGTTCATTTTTCCAGGTTGGGCATAGAGTAGCCAAAGCAACATTTTTGAGGGCTTTCTGCTCAAAAATATCTTTGAATAATTCGCCAACACGTTAGCCTTAGCCCTGAGTCCCCAACATTCATTTATATCCATGGTGAAATTCATATCTCCAGCAATGATCCACGACCAAACATCTAAAATGTTAGGATGTGTGCGTACCTGCAATACTATGGGCTTATAAGACTACTTGAAAGAAGCTGACAAGGCAAACATTGTTCAGATTGGTATATGGTGTAGAATTAGTAATGTCAATGGAGTATATTGTGCCTAGTTTGCATATAATAACTCTCATAGGTGTGGCAGATTATAAGGCCTTGGAGGAACGGCTCACGCAACTAATGGAGCTCGACAAGGATCGATTTTTTGGTGGGATTTCATTAGCAAGTACAGAAGGAATGCGAAAAAGAATGGCACAATCGCTACATCAAGGTTCACACATTCAAGGTAAACGATCTTGTCTTGTTATATGATAGTAAATTCACCAAATTTCTGGGTAAATTCCAGATGCATTGGCTAGGGCCATATATTATCAAAGAAATTACAGATAGAGGTGCAGTTCATCTCGAGAAGATGAATGGGGAACCTTTTCTAGGAAGAGTGAATGGGAATAGATTGAAGTTGTATACAGGGGATCCTGCGTAATGACTATATGGCGACAGGATAGTCTTAGCGCTCCAGGAAGTTACAAGGGAGCGCAGGACTATAAACTACACTGCCTAGTTCGGAGGAAAACACAGTGAGCAGGCTGCGTAGAAAATGAAAAAGTTGCAACCTATGAAGTTGTGCCCAGGAAGCTACGCCATGGAGGAAGGTACCATGCAACACAATAGGAAAGTGATTGTTGGAGTCATTGTTCATGACTTGATGGCTAGAAGACGATTAAGGAGAACATGATGGCAGAATTTAAGGCAAAAATCTTTGAAGATCTTCCACCAAAACAACATTTATTATAAGAAATTGAGGGGAGTAGTCAAATTTGAATTCAAAACTCCCTATAAATTACATGTGTCGGTCCAACAGGGAACACTTTGCTTTCTTAGAATTGCTAGTGAATTTTGTTGTCTGTCGCCTATGAACCAATCTTATTGGGAAGATTTAGTCACAAGCCCTGCGTTTGCTAAGTTGTCTGAGCTAAACTAGAATTTTATCCTAGATAAAATGCCCCAGTCCTGCAGAAACTGTGAGTACTGGTGATGTTGTCTCTGAGAGAGATGATCCAAAAGTTTTAAGTATGGAGCTCTGGCCCCTATGCCTATGGCACCGAGGTCACCTAGGCTGAAGTCTACACCTACTAGAGAAACCAAACCAGCCAAATCAAAGAAGGACAAGCAGAAGAAGCTGGTGCTAGTTCGTGCTTCCCTAAGAAATCATTTTGAAACACAGAAGTCGAAGAGTGATAAGAAGAGGATAGTGGACCTGGAGGTGGAACAAGGCCAGGGAACATAATACATTGATGTTAAAGGAGTTGAAATCATAACCAAGCTACCTGAGTATATCCCTCTGCGGAAGGGAAAGGTGCAGGTCTCGAAGGAGCCAAATTCTGAGAAGTTTGCTATTTCCATGCCCCTGCTACCTAAGCAGGTCCCTTTTGAAGGTCCGTAGCTCACGCGAATCCCACTGTTGAAAATGGAGGATTGGGACCTCGCAGATCATGCTAGGTTTCCACACCTGGCGATGGATACGTATATGTGTAGGGTTTATTATGCAGAATCAGGTGTCACAACGCTTGAACCGGAGAAATGGGTCCGTAGTGTCGAGAAGTCGAGGTTACTCAATTTGCTATGGGTGCCAAATTATCACCACACCCCCATCAACACAATCTGTGTGCGCCATCTTCTCACATTGGTGCACGATGGCTATCTATGGCTAGGAGGGCCTATACTCATTAGAGACATGCTAGTTCACAAAATCATGCACCTTCCGTACGAAAGCTTGAACCCAGTTAAGGAGTTTGGCAGAAAGATGGGGGAAAAGGACCTCGCAAAAAGAATGAAGAGAGATTACGACCTCGTGAAGAAGTCGCAAGGGTATTTAATTTCATCTATAACAAACCTAGTAGTTCAATTAGCCACCCAAACCTTTGCAGGGAAAGTGACGAGGAAATGCCAAGCTGATGAAGTTCTGACACTTGTAGTTTCCCTAGATGCATAGTACGTGAAAGGTGTACAGTTTAATTGGTCCAGATACCTATGTCAGGAGTTCCTCACGAACTACCGAGAGGCCTAGGATGAAACCATGTCGTTTCACTACACTTGGTTATTGTTGTCGATTGTGCTTGTTGCATGGGAATTGCTGAAGGACAACCAATTTCCTCCGCTTGAGGAAGGATTACCAAAGGCAACGCAATTCGCTTCCTTATGGGCCACAAAGGATCTCGCGTGAGTTATAGAAACAAAGATATTTTGGGTCCTTATGGAAATGAGTCTCTGCATGGCCATTAACCAGCGTCCAAGGTTATCCCCAACCTTATTCACGCAGCTGAAACCTACGCAACACTCAAGGCTGACTTCCATAGAGTATACATTCAAGAATGGAAGGATCCAGAGAAAAAATGACACGACTTGCCATATTTGGTGACGGAAATAGATGTGAAGGAGGTGGTAGCAAGATGGCTTGTAGAGTGGCACGCCCCATCAGAATTGGCTGTTGGACCAAGCACGTGTGCAGAAAGTTGTCACACCGAAAAGGAAGGAGGCAGCGAAGCAGGTTGCGCGTAACATGGCTGCACAGAAAAAGAATGAAGCCGCCAAAAAGGCTCATGTGGACCAAGAACGTGCTGCTAAGGAGGAGGCGAAACAGGAACATCACGAGTCACAAAAAGGTGACAAGTCACCTTCGCCACAGACAGAGGAGGAAGAAATTTCAAAGCAAGGTGGCCTGGACATGAGGGGCAGAGCACCCCATTCATTTTGAAGAAATGTGGCAAGGAGCAGCAAGAACATACAAGGGAAAAGAAGAAATCAGATAAGTCACATATGGATCCCATGGTCTTAACAAAAGGCGATGTCGATGAGATCGGGGATAAAATCATCCCCGATCTCAACTAATGGAGCCAAGAAATCCTTTAACAAATTCAACCAACCCCCCTTGGAATCCAGAAAATAATTAGTGTTAGAAAGCTTGAGACTTTTGTTGGGGTCAAGTAGTCATAACATCATTTTGAAAATTTTTAGAGTTAACAAGATTGATTTCTTTCCTTCCATTGCTACTTGAATTTCTATGTTGTTTGAATCAAACCAATGAGCACACCAAGAAATCAACTCTCTAAAATAAAAAGCTTTGGGCAGGCACCCTACCTTCTTTAGGCCAACCATCCAAATATTGTTCCTAAGTTTTTGCTGAGGGGTTAGACTCAAGAAACACTAATATACAATAGATCAATGGAAGTCCTTGTCTTTATGCACAAGGGAATTGACAATATCTCCAGAAGAAGACTATCTTCTTCTTTTAGTTGCCATGCTCCTTATTCTTCGAATGCGCTTTGATATACATGCTGCTATCACTCATGCATTATGGAGCTTTAGTTGTTTAAACTCTTAGTTCATAAATATCATTTACTAAAACATTCCTTCATCACATACCATCTTCTTTAGGACATGCGTAGATTACAAATCAGAGTTATTCTGAAAGGAAAGTGCTTTATAGGAAAACAATATAATTAATACACATTAACCTCATATTACTACATTTTGCATTGTGTATTGGAACATCACCATTTAATCATAAATGATCTTCAAAATGTGTGCAAGGTGCATGATAATGCATTGAGAATTTCACTACTTATGGAACATAAGTTGAAAGACCTATCCTTAAAAGTTTAGTTATACATTTTTCATTGTGGATTAGAACATCATCATTCAGTCATAATTGACCTTCAAAATGTGTGCAAGGTACATGATAATGCATTGTGGATTGGAACACCATCATTGAATCATAAATGATCTTCAAAATGTGTGCAAGGTGCATGATAATGCAATGAGAATTTCACTACTTATGGAACATAGGTTGAAAGACCAGTCCTTAAAAGTTTAGTTATACATTTTTCATTGTGGATTAGAACATCATCATTCAATCATAATTGACCTCCAAAATGCACGATAATGGAATGAGAATATCACTACTTTTGGAACATAGGTTGAAAGACCAGTCCTTAAAAGTTTAGTTATAGGGAAGTGCTAAGGCATTGATGTGCAAAGACATAGTGTGTTTTGGGAATAAGGCATGTAAGGATTTTTTCACATTTATGACTATCAAATAAGTAAGTGTGGAACACAACTTGTGCAGAGAAAGGTTTTATGTGAAATGCAAAAAAAAGTTCTTGCAAAGAAAATCTCCATACAACATAAGGAAATCTACACAAATCATAAAAATGATAAAATATCGTGCATGCTTGAATTTTTTCTAGTAAATAATGAAATTATAAACACATACTTAAGAAAGAAACAAAAAACAAAAAAAACTATACATAAATAAACATAGAAATAAAAAAGAACATATAAAAATTAATCAACCTTACTTTAAATTTACATATTTTCACATTTATAATAAAATTATCTCTTTATTAAAAATAAAAACAACCCCACCATGAAACATATAAAAATAACTACGACATATTTTCAATAACCAAACCAACTTATTAAACAATTAAAACAAAAAAATTGTTATATTATTAGATAAAGCATATCATCACATAAAATTACTAATTAATAAATTTATTACAAAACTAAAAAGTAATAAAACATTACTAATTAATAATTTTATTATAAAACTCAAAATTAATAAAACTTATTCATATAAAAAATTTGAAAAGTCTTTAAATATATCTATTTCAGACTTTGGAAAACCTAAAATGCATCCTACCAACTAAATTTTATATTTGGTGTTTAGGTTTATTAGTAAAAAATATTTGGTATGTGGTCAATAAAATCATAACATTGTCACTGGTACATCGAATCATAACAAAGTCTGATTGTCAATGTGAGGACACCTTGCATTCTAGAAATGTCCTTTCGTGGATACTCTGAATTCAATCCAAGTAACAATCTCTGCATATTTGGAAAATTTGTCCACGGAATACGCCGATCATGGAACTTGTTAATAACATCGTTACTGGTACATCAAATCATAACAAAGTTTCATTGTCAATGTGAGGACACCTTGCATTCTAGAAATGTCGCTTCCTGGACCAAGCCACAATCTCTGCGTATTTGGAAAACCTGTCATGGAATACGCCGATCATGGAAGCTGTTAAGGCATACGGACCCGTAAGTTCCTTACTAGTAGGTGGCGATCATTTTCACTAAATTCAATTTGAGTTTAAATAAAAGGTAGAATATGAAGTTGTATAGTGATAGAGTAAATTGTTTTATGGTGTTTGAATTTTGAATTTTTTTTGATAATGGAAATGGATTTAGTATGGGCAAAAATTCAAGAAACACCCAATTCTTAAGAATTTGACTGCTGTACCTGGGATTTCCAAAAAAATATCAGTCTGAATAATTGGACATGCATATCCACCCACCTCGGCCAGCATTGAATACTTTGTGGCAAAATAGGTATTGATTTTTTTTCCAGGACGAAAAAGTTTGATAATTTTATATAAGAAATATAAAACAGGCATGAGAGTACATTCATTTTAGTGTCACCGACTCATAGTCCATATAGCATTATACACATGGTGTTGTTCCTCCATATAAGAAGAAGAAAAGAGGGACATATAGATCATATTGATCTGATATCATGGGGAAAAAGACAAGAAGAGCAGGAGATTCAAGAAGTCAGTTGAAAAAGACAAGCTGACAACTAGTCAAAACTCATATAAAGACATAGTAGAGCCAACAAAGAAGATAAACACCTGCATCCACAAAAAGAAGCTGAGATAAAAAAACATATGAACATATAAACTGTTAGCTAGAGAGGCCGGATAGGAATGCCGAGAGAGATCATAAAGACCCAAAGTGATTTAGAAATCTGGAAGAGCGAAATCCTGTATAGAAAAGAGATTCCCTTCATCAGCCACGTGCAAAGACTATAGACCAGGAGCCACCTGTTGACCATCTTTGAAAAGATCATCTGCTTGCTGGTTGAGAGCCCTGTTGACGGATGAATAGAACATCTCATCATATTGTTCCACAAGAATCGGATCCTCTCTAATCACCCAACAAACTGAGGCTTTAGCATATTATTTTTCCCAAGGACATAATCTAATAGAACTCTCGAATCACCAAAAATAAAGACATTCTGAATGTTGAGAAAGAAACAAAATAGATACTGATTGCCCACACACTTCATGAAATTTCATGAGAAAGGGAGAGTTTTTGACAAATTGCATGGAAAAAGAATGGAATCAAACTTCGAGATTAAGAGAGGCATGTGCTGCCATTGACTATGTCATTGCCATGTGCTTCTATTGACTGCAAATAAACTCCAAATTTATCAATAAAGCAGACCCCAAGTCAATGGAGCACGAGGTTAATAGCTATCACTCGTGTCCATACCGTAACAACCACGAACTATTAGGTCCAGCTGTCAAGGCGCGCAATGATCAGTAAAGACCGGCCTGCTAAAAAATTCATTGCTAAAAAGACAAGCTAGCTTTGCCACCCACTACAAAAATCCATCCAGTCTTCCATGTCTCATGCCTGAAGAAGGTTATTGGGAACCATTTCAAAATTCAAATCAGTCTACCTAAAGTGGATGAAGAAGGGTCAATCTGGCTCCAACCTGAATAGGTTCTTGACACACGCGAACAGCACCTGTGTGGCCGCACAATTAAGGAAGTCCTCGTCAAGTGGAAAGACAACGCTCTGGAAGATGCAACCTGGGAACCAACTACTATCCTTCAACAGTTTCCACAGCTTCATCCTTGAGAACAAGGTTATTCTTATGGGGGAGGGCATGTTAGGGTCAAACCCTAACCCCCTTATTTATGTAATAGGATCAAATCATAGTTATAGTTAAGTAAAGAGTCAATAAAGCCCATATTAATAATTGTAAGTGGTTAACCCGCATTTAATGAAGGGACCACAGTTAGTTTCAAATGGGCCATGGTATTAGATAGATGGTATTAATAAGAACCATGGTATTGCCCCATGGTATTGCATGTATGAATCTTATATAAAGGATAGAGAATCCCCTTGAGGAGCATCGTGTCGTATTTTTTAATTGAGCTCAGCTCTATTGGAGGTTGCCCCCTCAAAGAGGCAAGTGAACATTGCTTTCTGAATAAGAAAATACTTGTTGTTATTTCTCATTGTTCTATGTTCTGGGTATATTCCTTCACATATTTGGTATTCTGGTATCATCTTGCAGGTTAAGAGCATAACATGATGTATATTATTTCTTTTTGAATAGCTATTGGTTACTGATGTTATGTAATCCCACAAATTACAACCTGTCTTTCATTGTCAATGGTACATAATCCAACACTATATAGTACTTATGTGCGTGGATGAGTCATGTTCAGTGTTGAGGAGATCCATGAGTGTTAGCAAAGGAAGAAGAATAATTGCTTGAGAAACTATCCTAGAATGTACACATAGATTATGAATCTAGATTCCATGTAGAGAAAGAAACTATACAAATGCCACACATGAAGAGAGTGATAATTATTGAATTATTCATAATCTCCCCAATCATAACCTTGAAATTTCTAGAGTTTTCGTAAGCAAATTCTTGCCCACATTAGGATTTTTTTGTCATCTCTTACTGCATGGATCAACGCTCTAGAGTAGCCACAATCTTTTATCAAACATGGCCAACGTAGGGGGGCAAGGAAAAGCCCTCTTATAAGAATGTAGTCCTGGGAGATTCAACTTTGAGAGGGTGTAATGCCTCCTCAACTCCTCATGATTCTAGACTAGAGGTCACGAGATTAAAAGAAACTAGGAAATATTTGTAGGTTGAGAGGCCTACCCTTGGATATATTTGGAAAAGTTTTGCATCGATAAGATAGCTTCCAAGATCGACCCAGGAGTCAGAATATGTGGTTACTTCTTCAAAAGTAGGGAGCTGTGTTTAGCAAATGCAAGATCACACCTTCATCTACAAACATATTGGCATATGGCCCATGGAAAGGAACTTGTTGTCTTTGATTAACCAAAAATGGCAACCCAATGGTTATATAGATCTAGAGCTCGAGGCTAATTTTTTTTTCATAATAGTCGTTTCAAATCTAGAGAAGTGAATTAGAGTATTTGAAAATGGATCATATTTCTTTAATGACAAAGGAATATTCATTATCTTTTAGAAAGAGTGATACTACCTAGAGAAAGAGGACTTCCTTGATTCTCTAGTATGGGTTAGACTCTTCTCTCTTCCAAAGGAATTTTCAGAATACTAAATAGTAGAAGGCATGAGAAACTTTGTTGCCCATTTTGTAAAAACCTAATTGGTCACAAAGAAAGGTCAATATACTTCTCATGCTCATATTTGTGTTTACAATAATGTTTTCTAACCTCTTCCAAATCTCCTACCATGATGAAGTATGGCATCGACCTCTCAATTATAAACATATTTTTTTCTACTGCAGATGTTGCCATGAATATAGACCCCTCCATAGATATTGTCCCCTAATGTTAAAGTAACTAATGAAGGAGGCAATTGAAACAACTACAATTGATGGGTTTTTAAAAATTCCATCTTGTAGAAGAAAGCCTAGATCCACAACAACTCTAGCAAAAGGGTAACACCTTTAATCCAAAAATAGGTATGATGCTCTTCCTATCTCAATGGAAGGAAGAAGAAATGGGAATATAACACCACAAGCACCTACTAAGGCAACAAGAGAACCAAGGCAAGACACCATGCCAACCAAAAAAAAAGCTCCAAAAGAAAACCAAGAAGGGTATATCTCCAAAGAGGTTTAAATTTTGAACAACACTGAAACACCAAACATGGACAACATAAAGGAAATATATATTGATGAAATGGATTTTTTTTCCATAGTAGAAGAATGGAAAGGAAAGGATATAAAATAAATCCTAGATCAACAACTAAAATTTTACCACCAGACCTTCCTCAAGGTTAGAAATCACGAGGCCCAAGCCACTATAGTTTTTGGTTCATCAAAAATCGAGCCTATGTGTGCAAATGTATTTTTTTAAAGAATCACATATTCAATCCAAAGAAGCCAAAAATAAAGGTAAGAAATCTGATAAATATCTCATCTAAGTTGCAAGGGAAATGTTGGTCAACATGAGGAAAATCACTCTCATCTCAAATATGTCTTCCTTCACTCCTTCTCCATCTCAATGAATCTAATTTCTTAGACTATTAGGGACCCTATTTGTTGAGGTAAGAAAAGGCTCCTAAAAGATTGTATTAAAAAATAAATTCCTAGTATAGTAATGTTGCAAGAGACCAAATGATTGAGTGAAAATATGGACACCTTAACCTCACAATGTTAGAAGGGTTTCTATTTTGTGTCCCTTAATTGTACTAGACATAGTGGAGACCTAAAAATTTTATGGAACCCAACCAAGTTAGAACTATCATATTGAATGGTTGGTCCATGTATAATTGCTAGAAGATTTGTTATATAGGTACCAACAAATATGGTTGTATGTTGGGTATTTATGCCCCCCCCAACCTAGCAAAGAGAGCATCCTTCCTTATATATATATGCCTTCTTAGAAAAATATTTCAAGGCAATACGTGCATTATAGGAGGAGATTTCAATATGGTTAATTTGTTGGGTAAAAAAAGGGAGGCATTTGGAAATCAGGCAGAAATTCTTATTTATTCAAAGACACCATAAGAAGAATGCAAATTACAGACATAGACACAAACAATGGAACATTTATGTGGAAAAATAGAAGAGGAGGCAAGCACTAAATAACTTCTAGTCTAGATAGGTTTCTTGTTTTAAAATCTCTTCTAGAGAAGGATGTTTTTATGGAATCTTTTATCCTCCCATGTGTGGGATCAGATCATTGGCGTATCTAACTTGAGGTTGATATCAAAGTAACCCCAAACAAGAATTTTAGTTTTGAAATTTTATGATTAAATAATCCTTCCTTATAGAAAAATCCAAGTCTTGGTGGAAAGACATAGAGATCATGAGAAACTCCTTGATGTACAAATTCAAACAAAATCTCAAAATTCTAAATTATCAAATAAGAAAATGGAATAAGGAAGAAATGTGCAATATCTTTCAAGATAAATAACAACTGGAGGCTTAGATGGACTCAATCTAGCAACACATAATCCTAGAGGGTAGGACAGAGGATTTGCAGGAAGGAGAAACATTAATACAATTATAGGAGCATAGAAATCAAGAGGAAATTATTTGGCAGTAGAAATATATAGTTAATTGGTTGAAAGAAGAGGAGAAAAATGCTTAGTTCTTTCATAAGCCTATGATAAAGCATTGACACTACAATAGAATTTTCTCTTTGATAGATGGTAAGTGAAAAAAGATAATAGATCTCCAGGACCTTGAGAAGGAGCTCACAAAATATTGCAACACTCTTGAAGGAGCCCCTCCCCAACGTAATTCAAGCCATCAGGAAAATTGTTGCAAGTATACATTCTATAGCCAAAGATGAATGAAATGAATCTCTTATGTGGGAAATATATGTTACTGAAGTGGAAGACACCATTATGCATGTGCCCAAAAACAAGTCTAGCGAGACTAACATGTTTACCATATATATATATTTTTAGTCATGTTGGTCCTTCATGGGGCATGAAATAAATGGACTATTGAAAGAATCATATAATACTAGGTCATTTTTGCTAGCTCTTCATGCCACTTTCTGAGTTGTGGTTCCTAAATTTTACTAAGATTTTAACCTTAGTTTGTATTGACCCATTTCCCTCTACAACCTCAGATACAAATTTCTAATTATCTAAAACTTTGTTACCTTCCCCTATCTCTAAGGAGAAATCAGGCTATATGGAGGGATTGCAAACCTTAGATGACATAATGGTGGCACATGAAGTCATCCACTATCAAAAAATGGTCAGGAATGTAGCAATGGTTTTAAAGCTTGACTTATCTAAAGCTTTTAACAAGCTGATTTGGTCTTATCTATATGCAATTCTACAAGAAATTGGCTGCTCAGAAGATTGGGATGACTAGGTTGGTTCCCTCTTTTCCACCCCATTATTTTTTCTTCTTAATGAATCTCCCTCCCATACCTCTAACTCCTCCTAATGTATCTATCAAAGGGATCCTTTGTCACCATTTATTTTTTTCCTAGTTGTTGAAGTTTTAGGACACACACTACAGGCTATAGTTTGACAAGGGAAAATCAAAGGGCTTAAGATTTTTAGTAATTCAAATTTAGCTACCCATCAAGAGTTTTTTTATGACATCATGCTAACAGGTGTCCCAATGGTGAGATAATCCAATCAAACTAAGAACATTTTTCTAAATCCAAATTTTTCCTTTTAAATACTTACCTTGGGGTCTAATATAACCTATCTATACTTATTTGTTTACATCACAACTCCATTCCTGTAAGCTAACTTGGACCCCCCTTATTCGCAAATTCATTAAGGTCAATCCACTAGCAAGACCTCCTCTCTAAAATCTTCCTTAAACTTGATAATTCACCTTTTTGTTCCCTTAACATCACTAGTAGGCTTGTGCTCATTAATTATTTCCTTCAAGCTCTTCCTTTATATCGAATTTCTATCTTGGTTTCCAAAATAGTCATGTATTCCATTAGAAACCCCTATCGTTATTTCCTTTAGGTTTGGGCTTTAAGATAACGGAAATGGGAATTGGTAGCTTAGGAAAGCATGTGCATCCTTAAGAAACCTAGAGGATTGGGGTTTCATGATACAAAAATCCTAAGCAAGGCCTTAAGAGTGAAAATGTGATGGTAGTGGATTCAGGTTGGAGGTAATTTTTAGAAAATAATTTGGAACCACAAATGTAGCTCATATCAATCTCTACATCAACAGTTAAGGAATCATTCATACACCCTAAAATCCTCCATTTGGAATCTAGTGGATCTCAAAAAATACGTCATTCAATAACATAGTTTTTATGAAGCTAAGGAATGAAAATAAACCCATTTTTTGGAATATTATTAGCAACAAATGCCCAATTTAGGAGGGAAACTTGAAAATGATCAAATAGAGACTATCTTGAAGGATAAGAGCTACAATCCTTTGCAGATTATTGTAAAACGTAGCCAGAAAACACCTCATGGCATAAATGGAAGCGCAAGGAGGAATGGATTTTTGAATTACCACTGGAAGAATGAACACTTGAGCAAGCCTTGCAAAATTAGAAAATTACAAGGGTAGTAGGAAAGATAAAATTTGTTATGGATAAAGGCTAAATGAACATTCATAATTAAGGAAGCCTATTCTATTGTTTCAGGACATGATCAGGGTCTCCAAATTCCTTTCCAGAGCCACATATTGGACCGAAACCTTTTTCCAAATGTTGTGCACTTTTTATCGATTTTGATAAACTACAAGGCTTTAATTTGGAATAGGATAATATGTAAAGGATTTGAAGGACCATATATTTTTCATCTCTAAAACAGTGATCAGGAGACTACAAAGCACTTACTCAATTCCTACTCTTTTGTTGAATTTTTATGGTTTCAAATTTCTCAGTTCTTCAATCAATCAGACAGGAACAACTCAGATATCTTGGAAACAATTTTGTCCTAGAGACCCTTAGCCTTTTGTAACCCCATTTTTTATCATGCCTAAATCCTCTCTCCCAATATTTTTCTTTGGTTATTATGGAAATAATGTAACAATCACATTTTCCTTAGGAAATCCTCTAATGTGAAGAAGGTATCACCGAAGATCCTTCATTGCATTCACAAAACTTCCCTCCTCAACCCTTGGACCCCTAAATACTTGTTAGTTGTTCCTTATAAAGCTCTAATTCTAACTAAATTCTTCTTCATCCATCACACTCAGTCTCTTATCCCCTCATCTTACTTCCTTTGTGTCCTCTCCTTTTGAATGAACCCTCCCCTCCTATTAGTTTTCTCAAATGCAATTTTGATGGGGAATCTAAAGGAAATTTCGGAGTGGTAGGTTACGGAGGTGTTTTTCACAACAATGAAGGGAATCCTATGCATGTCCTAGAAGGTTCTATTGGATTCAATAGCAATAATGTTTCTAAACTGTTTACACTTCAAAGTGGATGCTTATATCTAATTCTTTGAGCTTCACCATGTTGATAGTAAAAGGAGGCCCAACTTTAGTAGATTCACCATTAAGAAAATTAACCAATGGATAAATAATGGAGAATATCTCTTCCTACTAGAGGCTTGAAAATTATTTCAGCCACATCACAACTCTCCTTCCCCAAATTCCAATTATCATTCTTACTCACATTATAAGGACTATCAATAGAGTGGTATATTTCTAACTAATCTAGGGTGTTCAAGTCCTACTACACTCCTTTCCTCTTGCTAGACCTCTATTTAATCCTATCCATTGATGTGTGACTACATCTATTTTATCTTCAAGTATATACACACCTCGTATGGTGTGGAAAAACATAGAGGAGGGGAAGGGGGATTGTGACCCCACCATCACCTCTAACAATGAATGGGGGAGTTGTGGCCACCACCCTCCCTCATTCAAATGAGACATGCAACGTAAACTCCCAACTACCCTAGTTACAACATTAATTATAGTGACATGAAGACATACATACTATTTAGTCCTTTAGTAAAGTTTATTAATGGTATAAAAGGAATGCTTAATGTGGAAATTAATATTCTAAAGTTTAGTTGCTATGTTTTCCTAGTTAATTGTACAAGTATGAGAGTGTTATGTTTGATCAAGTGGGGTCAGCGCACTACTTTGGTCATGGCTTTGTATTTTTTTTTGGGGGTAGGACTAAGCCCTCATAGCATAGCCTCCTCATTTCACTTTCCTTTGGGGACCCTTTAATGCTAGGGTATTTTAGAAAGGTTCAAATATTATGTGTACATATAGTATTATAGGTGATTACTTTGGTTTGAAAAATCATACATATAGGGTGTAGGTGAGTATTCAATTAAAAAATGTAATTTACTGTTAAATTTGGTAAATTATTAGTTAATATAATCAATTTAATCATATATATGTGAAAAATAGGTGCATTTTATCCAAATAGGTCAATTATTTTTTTCAAAAAATGTCCAAAGCATAACTAGTTACGAAAAGTGTGCCCATAAAACAATTTCCTATTTAATTCATAAGATAATTAAAATGTGGGGGAAACATAGCGACAAACTTACCAACGCTTATGGCTAATCCAATGACACTTAGGTATGCATTCTTGGAAACATTTAGTGTTTTTTCAAAGTCCCTTTGGTTTTTGTTTCTATATTTATTTTCTATTATCATACATCTAGGTGGTTTTCTCATCTCTAATATTCACAACTAGCTAAAGGATTTTTCACTATTATTATTCACATCCACCCCTACATCTCCACTTTCTCATCCACGTTATACTCCTAAAGATCTTCTTTCCCTGAAAATATCCTTATCTCACCCAATATTGGTTTTTGGTTGTTTATCTGATGCTATATCTTACAAGTTCGCGTTGGTGTCTCTCTCACCATTCTTCTATAATTGAATTTTTGGTGCATTATCTCTTCTATTTTCCACAACCATGTATACATTACTACTCCTATCTTCCCTCAATGCCAAGATAGAGGGCTCTCTCACAGCATGGGGCCACCTCCAGGAGAGCCCTAAGAGGTTATAGAGAATTCTCTTGGGCTTTGGCTTCTACATATGTTCCCTTTCTTTAAGATTTCTTCTAACTATATTTGTAATTCTGTAAGTTTTAGTGTGCTCATCTTGTAAGTTGTTTTCAATCCAAATGGAAAGTGGTATATACCCATGGTATTGAATGATGTGACTCAAGAAGGCTTTGAAAATCCCATAAATAATAGGATTCACCTTGAAAAAAAGGACAAGTTGGTCCTGCATAATGTAATTGTAAATCAGCCATCTCCCCAAATTAATAAAGAATTGGGTTGCTTTTTTCTCTCTTTCTTTTCAAGTGTTTTTCAGTGTTTTGTTTTGGATGTATTTAGTTCACACAAAATTTTATCATTGTTCTCATGGTTAGTTTGATGGAATATCTATATTTGTTTCTCTCCTCCTATCTCACATTCATGGTTCCTGGATATTAGGCCCTAAGATCCAGATGAATGGTATAAGAGTGTGTTACATATCCATCAAAATTGGAGTTTTATAAAGGTTTTCAAGGTAGATCCATCATCTTCCTACAATAAATTGTTTTGATCTATAATGTTTTAGAAAACCCTCACCTTCCTCCATGTATTCCACCACATTGTCATCATTTGTGTGTGCTACGCATGGCTAGAGTTCCCATAGGCATTCCATATTGTGACCATCCTCCCTAACACATTGCTCTACATTGTGGTTTATTCATATTTCCTTTGTCATAATGATTGCAAGTTGGTGTACGTACACATAGTGCTACGAAGGCTCCCTGGATTGGATGAGCTTTCCCTTACTGATTATGGCGTAGAGGGAAGAATTCCCAAGCAATTGTTGAAAATGTTAGGGAATCTCTCTCTACTTGACTTTTAAAGCAGCAAAATTATGGGCACCATACCACATGGGAAATGCAATGTCTAGGTTATGGGAAGTGTGAAAGCTAAATCCTTTCTAAGCCACTCATATAGGTCAAGGGTTCAATATCTTCCCCGACATATTTGGGTCTAGTTTATTATTTGTGTGTGGAAATACCACATGAACCATAGCATGTTTCTTTGACCTATTATCTTATTGCGTAGAAAGTATCCAATCTAGTTAATGAAAATTCTCTTGACATTTCAGTGATACCTTCCTAATGCCATTGTTTGGAAAATATCATTATTGACACAAAATGTTTTATTTACGATTTCCTGAGATTTGCTCAGACTAATTTATTTGAAATTCCCAATCACATTGAACCTAGATCATTAAAACTCCTTTCCAACACTCAACAATATTCACAGTTTAATTTATGTCAGATCAGTTTATTTTTGTATGTTACTAGTTAATAAGGTTGTTGAGAAAGATATGAACATGGTGTCCATAGTCTCTAAAAAGTGCCACATTTGGGTGGAAATGTGCATCGTTAACCTTCTTATCCATACAAGCACTTCTACCCAAAACACACAAACAAAAGAATTATCAACCTTCATTTTTGACACCGAACAAATAAAGAAATCACTTGATGCAAACAATAACCAAGGGACCTCAGTCTTTAACGTCGATGTGTATGGGGCCAGTCAAGATAGTCATTTTGAAGATAATAAGCACTTCTTAGTAGCCTGGATGGGACCTTGTGTAACCACATAACATTCCTTTTTCTTATTGAAAAAGGACAAATGTACCTTGTCAAACCTATGAACATCAATGGTCCATACAAGGCTCCTAGTTTGATTGTTCTAATATCAGGGACAATAATTTCCCCATGCGATCGAAGGAATCTCTAGAACCAAATCCCATGGCTTCAATTCTCCAATATTCAAGGATTAAATATCTATGGTGGAGGTATTATCAATGGGTTAGCCATTTGTATTTTCATGGAATTGACAGATAGGCAACCATTATGGGATCATGTGCATCATCTTCATTTATTGACAAAGTTGATTGGAATGCCAACTGAGGATGATATTGGATTTTTCTAGAGTGATAATACTAGAAGATATATTGGGAAACTTCCTTAGTATCCAAGGAAATAATTTACTGTAAAATTTTCTCATGTGCATGCATTATCAATTGATCTTTATGAAATAATCCTAATATTTGCTCTAAGTCAAAGGATCATGTTAGTTTTTTGTAGCATGGAAAGTTCTCTAGCCTTGAAAATTGGTGGAGAGGCTAAGGCACATGATTTCTCAAGTACCCAGAAACCGTTTGGTGAAATTCCACCCAAATTGTATTTTATTAAAATAATTAACATTTTTAATAGAGTTCCTAAGTCTAAACTTAAGGAAATTAAAATATTAATGGGTATTAATCAAAATATGGGTGAGAATGATCTAGAAGGAGGACCAAGTCATGTTTAAATATTAGCCATTTATTAGAGACATAATCTCAGTCATTGAAGACTCAACAAGAAAAGTATAACATGGAGGCTTGGGGTTCATTTGAAAACACACAGAAAAATTGAGTAAATCAATTTTCTTAGGTGCGAAGTTCTCCAAAGGAAAATTGATTGAGGAGATCTTGTAGCTGAGGGGTAGAGAGAATTCAAGAGAAGGAATTTCCAAAAAATACAGAACAAGGAGGCAGAGAGAGGTTGCAGAGAGGCAGCGCAGTAGCCAGGAGAGATGATGCAAAAAACTTGTCTATCATGCAGAATCCAGAAATGTCGGAACAGGCGAAACTACCTGAATAGTCGAGAGAGATGACGTGGAGACAACGTAGTAGCCAGGAGAGATGATAGAGAAAAGCTTCCTACCACGTAGAATCCAGAGCTATTAGAACTGCCGGGAACTACTGGAATAGCTAGGAGAGATGACAGAGAGCAAACATAGAAATAGTTGGGGTTAGCCAGTCTTGTGCTGGATCAACTGGAATTTTGTCGGGTGAAGTGAGGTAAAACTCACTCATATTTTCCACTAGTATTTCCTCTGTAAAGGATTGCTAGATGAGCATCCTAGAGTTGTATTCAAATATTTCTCTTACATAAGAATGAACCCTCATAACTGTTGCACTGGTTTTCCCTCATTAGGTTTTCCCAGGGGCTATTGTATCCAAAAATAAGTGTGTCCTATGTATCTTGTTCTTTTATCTATTTTTTGTTTCATGAGATCAAATATTTGACTAGTGTAGGCTACAGAAATAATTTTCTTCAGTATTCAGAAGAATAAATTGGTTAATGTATATTAAAAGTCAAGTAGGTGAAGTAGATCCATCTTTACTACAGTAGGGGTTCCTTCGAGAGTACAAATTTTCACATGGTATCAAAGGATTGATTTTGAAATAGAAATAACAAATCCAATGCTGAGAAGTGAGGCTGAAAGCTGCACTAGGAAGCAATTTGAAACCCTTGAAGGGATTGCACAATCCTTGCCGGGAAGTAGATATGAGGAAATCTCTCTCTGAGTGAGACGACAAAGAGGTAGGATTTCTAGTTCGTGAGTTTGTAGAGATATGGGGAGTGACGCAGAGCCTCAGTGTAGTGCTTGAAAGGCACAGTTCCTGCTGGGGTGAAAATCCACTGGAAAAGAACAAAGATATGTAGAACGGGAATTTTCTCTTCAGAGAATTTTCCACCAGAAAGTTTGAATTTCTCACTTACTAAGAAGTGCTAAGAAGTGACTAGAGGATTCAATTCGACAGTTGGGTGAGATGACATTACATGGGCTCAGATATCAGGACAGGTTGGAAGGAGCATCCAACTATGTCATATGGAAGACTAGAATCTTAGTTGTTCTAAAGGAATATGATCTCGAGGCCTATGTCAAAAGTGTTTTAGTTGTTCCTGTTTACAACGATCAAAACAAGAAGTACAAGGCTGAGCAGGGCAAGGGAAAGAAGCTCATTCTCGATGGAGTTCGAGATCATATGATCTCACACTTGCAGGCAAGGATTTAACCCGAGAGGTGTGGGAAGCCTTGTCTTCTCTGTATGAACGTTCTTTCAAACAATGAATGATGTATTTCAAGAAGAAGTTGCAGCGAACCTTGATGCATAAAGGAGAAGGGGTGAACCTCTATCTTCGGCATCTTGAGGACACTAGAGACCAACTCTCTGCAGTGAGGTCCACTCCTCATCCAACTGCAATGGTGAGGATAGCCCTGAATGGAGTCTCAGATGAATGGAAAGTTTTCTTCCAAAGCATATTGGGTAGAGAAAAACTACCTTCATGGGAAGAGATGTGGGTAGCTCTTCAATAGGAGGGTTTAAGGAGGGACCTAGTGAAGGTCAACCTCAGTGGCAACAGTGGGAGTGGCACAAAGAAGGAGGAGGAGGAGGAGAACACAACTATGGAATTGAAGGGACACCAAAAGATGAAGGGAAAGAAGGATATTCCAAAGGTGAAATGTTTCAGTTGTGGCAAGATGGGACACTATGCATCCCAATGTCCCTTGAAGGAAAAGGACAAGGATGAGAAACACGATCCTAAGGTAGCTTCAACAAAGATCGACAAGGATCAGTTTTCCATGAGTGCCCACTCATCTCCACGAGGAAGATGGGGTGATATTGAGTTGTAGTTGGGAGGAATACATGTGGGCAAGATCCTTGAGGAGTCCACCTCTTGGATCAATTCCTTGCTACGGGAGCCCAAGATTCAACAGTAGCAAGATGGACTTAGTTTCAGATGATGTAGTGGAGTGTTTGGAGGATAGATGCAGTAGCTAGGGACTAAAGACTAATCAATGCATAGAAAGTTTGGCAAAAGTGCAATTGGCACATTGCAAGAGTAAAAAACGATGCAAAAGATTTAGAGGGTCAAAATCAACAGTATTCAGATTCCAACATTCGTTGTATTATGTTGAACATAGTTAAGTTCAACTAATTTTGGATGTGTTTTAGTTGCTTCTCTCAATAACTGAGTTGTAGTACAGATGCAGTGTTAGTAGTGGTAATGTTAGCAGCATAGCAGATGTAGCGTTTGAAAGGGAGTTCTACTACAGATGCAACAGTGGCAGTGGAAATTTCATGGATAGCAATACAGTAGCAACATCATCACAGTTTTGGTAGCAAAAGTAGTGCAGAAAGGAGATGCTTCAGAAACAGAGCAACATGCAAGTGGACATTGTTACTAGAGCACTTTCCTCACTAAGCAGAGTGTTAGTTTTTAGTATTATTAGAAGTTATCTAGCATTGAAAATTGGTGGAGAGGCTAAGGCACATGAGTTCTAAAGAACCCAGAAACCATTTTGTGAAATTCCACCTGGATTGTATTTTATTAAAATAATTAATATTTTTAATGGAGTTACTAAGTCTAAACTTAGGGAAATTAAAATATTAATGGTTATTAATCAAAATATTGGTGAGGATGATCTATAAGGTGGATCAAGTCATGTTTTAATATTATCTATTTATTAGAGAGTTAATATCGACCCTTGAAGACTCAAAATGAAAAGTATAAAATGGAGGCTTGGGGTTCATTTGGAAACACACAGAAAGATTAAGGAAATCAAATTTCTAGGGTAAGAAGTTTTCAGGAGGAAAATCGATCGAGGAGATCTTTCAGTTGAGGTGCAGAGAGAATCCCAGAGAAGGAATTTCCAGAGAGAGGTTGTAGAGAGGCAACGTAGTAGCAGGGAGAGCTGACACATACACATTGCCTGTCACATAGAATCCAGAACTGTCAGAACAACCAAAATTACTGGAATTGTTGATAGTTACCAAAATAGTTGGAAGAGATGATGCAGAGACAACACAATAGCTAGGAGATTTGACGCAGAAAATCTTCCTTTCATGCAGATTCTAGAACAGTTGAAACTGGCAGGAACTACTGGAACTGTCGGGAACTTCCGAAACAGTTAGGAGAGATGATGCAGAGGGCGGAGAAAGTGACACAGGGTTGACACAGAGCCAACACAAAAATAGCCGGGGTTAGCCAGTCTTGTGTCGGATCAGCCATAATTCTACTGGGTGACGTGAGTTAAAACTCACTCAGATTTTCCACCAGTATTTTCTCTATAAAGGATTTCTAAATGAGCATCCTAGAGTTGAATTCATACATTTCTCCTACATAACAATAAACCCTCAGAACTGCTCCACTAGTTTTCCTGCATTGGATTTTTCCAGGGACTATTGTATCCAAAAATAAGCATGTCCTATGTATCTTGTTATGTGCTTTGTTTTTTGTCTCATGAGATCAAATATTTAACTAGTGTAGGCTACAAAAGTAATTTTCTTCAGTATTCAAAAGAATAACTTGGTTAATGTATATTAAAAATCAAGTAGGTGAAGTAGATTCATATTTGTTGTAGTAGGGGTTCCTTCAAGTGTAGTAATTTTCACAGATCATAGTGGAAGAGGCACTTTCCCATTCATACTTGGAAAATCTACATGATATCAGTGAGGAGGCCACTTGTGATTAGGCACTTACCTTGGTAGAAAAAGGCTACAGGAATGGGACCTCTATCAAGAAATGAGTAGGATATGGTTGGAATAATGCTTCTTGTAGTTTCTCTTTGGGTTTTTGGGATACACTTGGGATTGCAAGCATTGAGGAGGCGATTCTTGGTCTCTCTATTCTATTAATTTTGGGTTTTTTGGATTTCCATGGTTATTTAAGTGAAAGTCTACTTGAGACACTCTAGCATGCTTTTTAGTTCTTGTAGGCATGGTGAGCCAACTCACAAACTTCAATATTATGCAGTGGATGTTAAGTTGTGTTGCTGAATATCTTGCATCATTCTCCTTAAGCTAAGTAGAAACATTTTACATCCTTTAGGCATTTTTACTTCTTAATACATTATTTGTTTACAAGCCAGAAAGGGCATATTGAAGATTTGTATTCCTCCTTTCTAGCCATGCATTTAATAGTTGGGATTCCCTGGGTTCTTATAGTGGTTACTTTGGCTTATAATACAAATATATTTGTGGCTCTTAAACACTACAAAAGTGATCATGCAGTTGTGGATTATGGCATGTGATTTGTTGAACTAATAGATGTTTTCAAAATGGGATTCATTGGTGCTATAATTAATGCTATAATATAGTCCATAGTTGAAAATTTCCCACTAGAAACCCACTTTATGGATATGCCATAACCATATTTGTGAACCCGCTTTATGTAGGTTTTAACCCTGTAAAAAAATTACTTACATACGAATTCTAAAACAAGAAAAGAAACAATGGTGAGAACATAAAACATAAAACAGATATACACAAGGATTTTCCCCTTGATATCAAAACCGGGACTATTAGATTTATTTTTCATTACGTTCCTTTCAATGTTACAATACATATATATACATGTCGAAGCATTCATAAACCCCAATCCATTAACCCTAGATTAGAACATAATCGTCGTTCCCTTGACCAGATCTACAAAATACCATGGGAAGAAAACCATCATGCCCAAAACCATGTGGAACACCCATGCACAAAACCATAGGTAGGTCAGCCCACCTAATATGGGGTCCAAAAAATATTTCCCGAGGCGCTGCCCCAAACCCTATGCAGGGGGGCTAATGCCCCCCTAATGTGCCCGACACAATGAACAAGGGGGGCTATTCCCCCCCATGACTCCCCCGCACATTCAACTAATTGTGGAAATAATATAACACACACACAACTTGGTGAAAAAACTATCTTTACTCACTATCTTGAAGCGTACTTGTAGCTGCAACAAAATACCCCTCCTGATGCCAACGTAAACTTATGGTGGGACTACCAAATCACAACAATTGGAATAAAAAATGTGAAACTAAACTACTTAGAGGAATCCTTTACAACATCTAATTGGATAATGAGAGTTTACAAAGATAAGCCACCAGGTAAGCCACCAAATTTCTATCATACGTTGGCATACTGACAACCAAACTTCTTGGCGAATAATGGTGACCAAGTTGAGACCCTGGGTTCAGGCATAGGTGCCAACAAAGGGTCCATTGTAGTCTAGCATAATGGTAGAATTTTCACCTTACTCAAAAATAATAATGCATCTCACCCGAGGCGCACTGTGACCTTATTTTGTTAAGGCACTGGAACTAGGCATCAGGAGGATCCACACATAAACTACCAATACTTGTTAAACTTAGAACCAAGACATCAGGTATGCAATCAATTCAAAATAAAGCAACTTAAGTATTTATAAAGACATATAATACACACATGAATTCATAATAAAGTTTTAAAAGGGGACACATAAACCCGTCACAGGTAGACTAGAAAATATCGCTAAAACTTCATCTTTCATTAGTTTAGTCTAGCATTACATCAATACATTCAGCTCAGAAGCCTCCTCGATAGAACTTTGATGAGGAACGAAAGCTAATACAACACTAGGTAAATGTAGAGTCTTGTGGGCTCAATAGGCTCTATGAAAACATTTCAATACACTTTCACTCTATCTATTTTCTAGCTTTTTCTTCGACCTTTTAAGCACTCCGATTTCTTGGGCTATTGTTTTCCTCCTCAAATGCTCTACCCTTTCCTTTTCCACTACATCTGTTGGTTGAATACAACTACTTCTTCAACTATCAACAAATATTCCAGCTCGGCTATGAATACATGTGCCTTGGTTTAATTGGTTGATCTTCTGCAACTACCAGAGTTCTGCAGATTCCTTCTCCTTCCTCAGATGTGTTCTTCACGATTTTCCATTGGTCACCTCTCGTCAAAATATGGTCAATCATCAAAACATGTTCAAACGTTGTCTCCAAATGAAGGAATCGATAGGCCCCAACCAAAGCCCATCGACTCATCCCCAATTCAATCATATATTGGTGTTGTTGGTGCTTCTTGCTGTTGTGGTGCTCCTACTAGTGCTTCTCCTTCTTGGCTTGTTCATTCAAATGAAGGACCCAACTCTGGGATGGACTTGATGGATGAATTTTTGAAATGTGTGTACTTAGAGAGTGTCACCTACCATGAACTTGTGATGGTTCTTTCTTGATCGAGGAATTGTGCTCTGGAGTTGGTTGTTGATTGAGCAGGGTGTGTCGTCAATAGGGCATTTCATTGAGTTTCTACCTCTGTGTTGATTTGTTGCAACTTCTAGAAAGTGCCCTACATTGGTAGATTAAGTTCAAGGAGCAGACCCTTAGTCTTGCTCAATTCATCCTCAATTTTTTGAATCTGGATTTTAAGGGCATCCACCCATACTAAGAGCTCCTTTTGTTGGTTGTAGTATGTGGTTTCCATGGCTTGGTTGAAGAAATGATTAGCATGTTGGCGCAAGGGGTACATCGGTTGATTTTTTTTTGAGAGGAAACCTAACCAATCAAAAAATAGAGCTAAGAGATCTTTATCTTCCTTTGTAGCCTAAATAATGGAGAACTTTAAACAAGCTTCTTATGTGATTTTTTGCTCCATCATGTTGGCATCTTGGGAGTTCAGATTTGGTATTGCTCTTTGAGTGGTGACATAGTTTTCTTTAGCTCTTTATTTGTTGAGACCAGGTCATTGTAGGTAGTTATGCTATGGTCACAACATTCTACAAGAGTGTGGGCTGAAAAGTCTTATGATGCAACTATTACTATTTCTACAACTTAGGGCTAGATATCCTAAAACTTTGCACTTATTTCATCAACCTGGTTCTGTAGCATCTGCTTCACTAATTTCATCAACCTGGTTCTGTAGCATTTGCTTCTTAGTGATGTGAGGACTAATACGGCCTAGGATGGATTGTGGTGGTGGTAGGGAGGCAAGTTTGGAAGTTAGGGCTAAGGTGTGTATGGCTTATGTGCCTAGGATCTCAATATTGACAGGCTGATCAATTTCCATTAATGTTCCTGATGCCAGTAATAAAGATAAAAAAGATGTAGTTACAGATTTTGTTCTTGTAGGGGGAACTATGGATGCCTCATTGGTAATGTCTGTGATGGATTGGATTATGGAGTTTACCTCCATTTCTTTTTCGACACCGAGAATATTTCTAGATGGAGGAATGCCCGAGATGGTGGTTGAGGTGGAGGTTGTTTGGGGTGCTGGATTACATGACATTGGGGATACAACGGATGTAGGTGGTGGGTTTTATTCAGTGATGGGTGTGCTGGTGTGAGATTGGGGTTCCTCACTAGTAATATTAATGACTTGCGTAGAGTTATCTTTAATTAGTTTCTTGTGAATTGATGGTGGCTTGGTGGCAAGTGGACAACTATTCTTGATTGTGGGTTTAGTATGAGAACGAGGGCCCACTGGTGGAATTGAAGTATTGGATGGGTTGCAAGTCAAAGAAGTAATTGGACTAGAACTAATAAATTCATAAAAGGAAGGGAAAGGACTTATTTATTCCCTGATATCCTCCACAGTGTTGTGGGAGGATGACACCTTTGTCTTTAGCTTCTTCATGATAGGATTAAGTGTTTCTTCTTCCATTCACTTATGGGAGGAAAAAGGAGTTTCTCCAGCTAGTGGATTAGGAAACATCCATTTGAATGAATATCTCATCTTTCCATCCTGATTTTCTGCAGAAACTCGAGGCTAGGATGAGGCTTTAATATGGAATGCTTCCTTCAAGAGAACAAATGGTTGAACATGCTTATGAAACATGTCTAAGTTGACACACTTAGGCCAAAGCCAAGTGTTTCCATGGCAAAAACCAAACCATATATCTTGCGAATACTCATCTAGGAGAAACGGTTGGATCTTGAGACTGACTTTTGTGACATCCAACATTTTCTGGTACCATCCAGCAAAAGAAGCTTCATTAATTTCCTTGCTACAGTGGTCCCCGGAAGTCTGCCATCGTAAATATTTGAGTGCAAGGCGTTGATCCTCGGCACCCAACATTATCTCCATGCCTCATGGTGGGCACCACTTAACCATTTTTAAGGAAAAAATAAGATATCCATAAATAAAATACGTGGCCCTCTTGTATACATCTTCACGGGCTTCAAAGAGCTCATTCAATAGAAAACTGGACCAATCAATTGTGTGCCTCATACTAAGCTCCCGCTACTAAGATGGTTTCCAAGGCGCATTCTCCCCTTGAGAAATGATGTATGAGCTTTCCAACAATTGTATAGTAGTCTAATTTGATGGTAGGCTTTCTAATTTGCTTAATCATGTCTCCCTTACCACCATGTTGAGTATCATACTTTTTATAGTAGCTGTAATTTCCCGTCTTCTTTCCTTGCTTGGAAATATTATGCAATGCAAATGATATTGTGGCTCTCATAGTAAACAATCCTATGAGTCTCTAAATCTCAATGGCATGTATGGGGTACTTATTGTCAAGCCAGAGAGAACCCTCATGCGTTCGAATGATGAGGAATTTGGTACATTACATTACTGATCTCATAGTGTCGAACACTAGTAAACGTTGCAAGTTTAGCAATGTCAACCTTTTTATGCCTATGGAATATTCTTTGATTCTCAACGACTGGCTTTCATCTAATTTGGTGACAACTTCTATATAAACTTCATGCTTGAGCATTGGGAAATGGAAGGAGACTGAGAGATCATTGTCCATCAGCGCAACCTTGTCATATTTTCCATAGAGAGGCTCAATTTTAGTGACTTTGGAGTTGAGTTCAGCTGTTGGAACAAAGACTATGGTCTTAGTCATGGTTTTAGTTCTAAAATTATACACAATAGACACAATGTGTTTGAATTTTGGCTAAGGGGGGAATTCGACAAAAATTCTAGACCTAGAAATTTAACCAGCTCGGCTTTGCTACTGAAGAACTTATCATTTACATGAAAACTAAATAGAAAGAGTTGACATAATTCTTTTAATTATATTATTTAAATAATTCATACGACAACTTTATATACTTGATTCAAATCATGGCAATAACCGTGACTGTGACCTAGACCTGACCCGAATGACATGAAAATTGAAAAGGAGGTTGGGAATGATGGTTAATTATGATGATATGATAGCAAGGTCCTAGAGATTTATGATCATATCATGTTAGGGATAATATGGGAGAGATTAGCCCAAATTTGAATCGATGCGAGGATAATAGAGTAATTGAATTATGCTACATAGATGTTGTGGATATTTGACTTGTTTAAGTTGTATGTGTAGGTTCTAATTATAGCACTCAGAACTACAAATGGAGCTTACAAGAAAGGAGGAAAGTAAATCTTGTGACAGATTCCAAGTAGTATTATTTCTCATTCTTCAATTTCTCTAAGGAAATTTATATATTATTTTCCTTTTTTTGTTCTAAACTACTCCACTAGGTCTAGGGAAGTCACTTTTGTCTGCAATTGTAAATATCACATATTTTATGGTGAATTTATGATTGTGGACAATGGTGAATTACCTAGACCTAGTGGACTGGTCTAGAACAACAGAAGACAAAGAATATGGAATTTTCCTTAGGGAAGTTAGAGAATTGGAAAGAGACCTACCTCAAATATGTAGCAAGCATTTCATTCCTCCTCACTTGTAAGCTCCAATTGTAGCTTCAAGCGCTATAATTAGAACTTGTACACATGACTAAAACAAACAAATGATCTACAACAACTAAGTAGCATAATCTAACATCTTTATTCAATGAATTAGCAAGGCATTTAAATACATGAATGTAAATTAACACAACACATATAGGAAAACAAGATACTCTTTGTATTAATTGAAATAGGAGAGAGTTTACTACCAAGAATAGTAGCTGATCTTGTAGAGATATGCCCAAGTTGACTTGTCCTTCCTTGTCACAAAACACACCCGAATATCACCCTAATGCATGAATATGATGAATATTTTAGATTCAAGGCAACAACATGAGGGCGTGATTAGTCTTCAAAAGCCAACCCTGATGCTATGAATGACAGTAAATTTATAGGAGAGGGATGGTAGTGTAGGATTTACCATAATGATCTTGAGATCCACTTATGATGGGAGGATGAGCTCAAGGGATAAGAGGTGAAGTCTCCAAGGTAGTATTAGATAGCTCGAGCTTCTTATCCATGTAAATGGTTAAAAAAACCCTTGGAAGCTTCTGGAAGAGGAAGCTTCAGAAATATTTTTAATTTACCAAATTTCTAGAATCAGTGCACCTACAAAAGGGAGAAACCAACTCTGATTAGTTATGGTACAAAAAGGAGAAACCAACTCTAAACGCAGGAGAATAAAGGGACATGGTGTGATGTGGTTAAAAACATTGATTTTGAATAGTTAATCCCAAAAACTCCGAATTTTTTAAAAGGTCATGCTTAGGGATTTTTGTAGGGATGATAATAACATGTTCACATATGTGGATTGATTTGGTTTGTAGGCCTATTGAACAAATGTGACAAAATGTCCTATAAATCAGCCATCAGTGCATTTGTTGCGTAGTGAAGGCAGAGGAAATTAGAATTATGCCTAGAAATTCTTCTTCCCAAACATCCATAGTACAAGAAAGAGGTCATGGTGGGCATGGTCAACTTCCCCTGACTTGCCATGATATTGGAGTGGAGCAATATGGAAAAGATATGCCTCATCCTATCAAGCTCTTTTTTGCCACCGTGGAAACTCAAGGGCTTAGGAATACTGATCATGGTCATTGGGTTGTCAAGAACTTGTTGGGTCATCATCAAATGGACCAAGAAGAGGTCATCCAAATTGTGGAAGAAACAATTAAAGATAGGGACTTTCATTTGGTTTACGCTTGTATGGCTTTGAGATCCCTATCATAGACTTTGAGAATTCAATACTCTCCTCCTCCTCCACCTCTAGTTTCTCTTACTTTGTCAGCACAATAAGATAATTGAAACTCACTTTTTTAGGGATCCAAACCTCCGAGCCCTAATAATATCCCATGGCCTTAGAAATCAAAGGAAAATGAACCAGGCACCCTTGGGGAGCAATCTCAAATTTCTGCTCAGATGGAGAAAGTTCAAATTGCAGCCATTAAGACTACCGCTATAACTACTCAGGAAGGTGAAACTTCAAAACAGAAGGACACCACCATCTCTTATGGCATGTTCATTGAGTGGGAACAACCTCCATGGCTTACAAAAGGCTACAATGTCCCTTTCCAATAGCCTGCCAAGAATGACCACGCTCGTTAACAAGTTATAAGAAAGGATTTCATAGTTTCTACTTTGGACTATGTTTCCTACGTTCTTTTGATGTTTTTGTCATGCATGTTTTTGTTAATGTATTTTGGAATGAAAATTTTTCCTCTAACGTATTAGGAGGACTGTTTGGTCTCATTTAAATATTTTTTTGTTATTAATATATTTTTAAATACACTTTAATATTACTTAACCCATATTTTATTTATAACCTATTTTGAATTTTTTTATA
>APFE031330853.1:2752-17954 GCA_000404065.3 Pinus taeda | reverse complement strand
AACACCTTATCAACAAAAAAATCAGTCAACAAAAGATCTTAAGACAGATACGCAATTTCCTTTTCTCTGGCCTACGTCGCTACGCACTTCACCTTCTGTGGCGCCACACACCTCCGCAGCTGTGCCTTCTGTGGCGCCTCCGCACTGCGCCTTCAGTGGCACCTCTGTGGCATCTCCTGTGGTGCCTCCGCACTGCGCCTTCTGTGGCACCTCTGTGGCGTCTCTGCACTGCGCCTTCTGTGGCGCCTCTATGGCGTCTCCGCATTGCGCCTTCTGTGGCGTCTCCGCACTGCGCCTTCTGTGGCGTCTCCGCACTGCGCCTTCTATGGCGCCTCTATGGCGTCTTCGCACTGCGCCTTCTGTGGCACCTATGTGGCATCTCCTGTGGCACCTCTGCACTGCGCCTTCTGTGGCCCCTTTGTGGTGTCTCCGCACTGCGCCTTCTGTGGCGCCTCTGCACTGTGCCTTCTGTGGCGTCTCCGCACTGCGCCTTCTGTGGCGCCTTCGCACTGTGCCTTCTGTGGCGCCTCCGCACTTCCGTAGCTGCAGCGCTCGAGAGATCACCCTTCACAGATTCGCTTTCCACTTCACTTTCATATAGATCGAGCTTTTGAAACAATAACCCAATATTTCAGATCTTAAGATATTCAACCCAAAAGCATACCCAAGCCAAATGATCTCCTTTGCTTTATATAGGCAAGCTCTTCCTCAAATCATGGACCAATACCACGGGCCAAAACCATAGGATCAAAAACTGTGGAACTAATACCATGAACCAACCATGAAAGTGCGTGAACCTTTCTCCACATGAAATAAACTTTTCTCTGCATAAAATTCCGTGAACTTTTCTCTACATGAAATAAACTTTTCTTTGCATAAATTTCCGTGAACTTTTCTCTACATGAAGTAAACTTTTCTCTGCATAAAATTTCGTGAACTTGAAAATAACTTTGCTGCACTATAATTTATCATCTGAGTGATTTGCCATCAAGGAAAACACTTGTCTCATAATGCCAACACATATTTACATAGAGGATTACTTATTTAATAGATCATTCTTTTAACAAGGAAAACCTTATGGGGAATATTCTAGGAACTTCCTCACATTCATAGGTGGTGCCCAGTGAAAAATCATCAATGCTAATTAAGGCATTGAAATCGGTAGGGACATCAAGTGAGGCATGTAATTGAGGTAGTTGACCTATGGAATTGACCCAAAAACCTCCTACATGAAACTTGAAGAAATCAATCATAATACACTTTATTTATTTATTTGATCTCATATAGGCTGACTCTAATTTTAAGTAACAAATATTAGAGAGGCCATACATGGCCTCAAGGTTGGAATCACAAACAAAGCCAGCTACTACACCTAATGTGTAGGAGCACCAAGAGAAGGAACGTATAGTCACATCGATTGTCGAACAAATAGAAGGATTAGATGAAGAATGCAACAAGTTGTAAGAGAAAGGCTTAGAAATATGGAAAATGTTGATGGAGAGTGAAAAGCTAAAATAAGATGGCCCAAAAACTTCAATTTGTATGGGAGAAAGTAGAGAAACGCGTGGGTAAATTGAATACCATACCACTAAATGAGAAAAGAACAACAATGTTGGAGAGTGCATAAATGATGTGAAAAATCAATCAAATGAGAGAAGATCAACATATTTTAGGACAAAATATTGAAACTTTGTAGGATGAGGCACTAAAAATCAAAGATGAGATCGCAATTTCACATCAATTGGTCAAATAAATAGTGCAAGAAATTGTAAAAAAATTAAATACCTCCATGGCATATGAGGTGGCAGATAGATTATGGGGAAAGTAGAGGAAGTAAAGACAAATATCATGATAGTTAAGAAGACATTGGAAATATTAATCACGATAGCAAAGGAAATAATGGCCTCAGTCAAACAACAAAAGCACTAAGTGGATCAGGACAAGCCACAAGTGAGTTTTGGGGGCCTGATGGAGGAAAATTTTGAGGAGAGGTTTTCATATCTGCACAGAAGAGAAGCGCACAGAAGGATACCGAGGACGAAAGTCAACTAAGGGTCAGTGCGTGGAATGTAGAAATAAGGGAAGCCATTAGCCTTAGGTTGTGGGTTTTCTCCCCTGGTAATAGTTACCGCCAATAGTAAAAATAGGTTGTTTGTCAACTTTGTTTTGAAATGTAAACCTATAAATAGATAAATCCACAATGTAGAAGACATGTGTGTGTGCGCGCGTTGATGAGGGATTGTAATGATTTGTATGAGTTTTGGGTTGTAGAAATTTATCTATTAGGATGGTGAGCCACGATAGTTGAAATGAATGAAGACTTCACAGTATTAATAAAATATCTATTTTGGCTTAATTTTTGAGTTTTCACATGATGCAATGAACAATTTGTTTTCTATTTATCTATTGAATATAATGGATTTAGTGCGTAGAATAGGGGTATACCTAAATTTTATGTTCTAAAAGACAAAGGTGTTAATTATAATTTTTGAATCCATTTATCCTTCATCATTGTAAAACTATCCAGGTTCAAACAGTCTCTCATAGATGCCTCAGGTGAGACTTCACATGTTCATGAGCGATGTCAAAAGGGCTAATGTTTGAGGGTTTTTTTTGCTAATTCACTCTAAACCCAAGTCTTCCCTCTACACACCAACACTCCCACATCATCTTAGAGCTCTCTTTGTAAGAAAAATGTTTATAAAAATTCCCTATAACAAACTAATTTTCTATATCAACACAACAATAGTTTTAAAGTGATATTACAAAGAGATGCCCATCTAGGAAAGAGTCATTAACAACCTCTTCATTTGAATTAAGTGCTAGTAGGAAAAAATTACATAACAACATTTTACTTACATAACCAAGTTTATCCAGTATTTTTATATGTGATAACGACAACAATCTCATGGCTCTAACACTACCATAAGTTTTATTTATCTACTATCTGATGGTTGAAATATGATTAGTATGTACAAATATTAGATAACTATAATAGAATTAAAATTTATTAATAGAATAAACAACAACAACAAACTCTTTTTCATTGACTATGTATTTAAGGTCTACTTTTGACATTTTTTTTTTTGTAATAAATAACAAATGGCTCTTTGTCTTCCTAATATTCAAGAACTAACCCGAAGACTCTATTATAAAAATCAATATGATCGTGGAGTGATATATACCACCTACAACCTTGAAAAATAGGTTTTCCATTAATTTCTACTTTATATTTTCAAATTATCTTTGATAATATATTGACTAGCATAATTATACATTCTTGAATAACAAGGTAAACATAGGTGCCACCAAATTTGTAAAATAATTTATGAATATTCTATAGAAGCCCGCATGTCCTAAGAAACTTCTAACAACCTTCCTCTTTTGGCATTGGAACGTACTAAATGATAGTCCAAAGATGGATCTACCTCAATGACATTAGGAGAGATTCGTTGTCCTAAGACTACAAATTCACTCATGAGAATGAGGCACTTCACACTACTTAAGGATAATTTCATTTCATGGAACATTTTCAAAACATTCTCCAACTTAGTTAAGGGTTCCTAAAATGTATTCCCATAGGTAATGAAGGCATTCATATAAATCTCAACATTTTCGTGTAGTATATATGAAAATATACACAAAATGACTCTTTGAAGGTTGTTGAGGGATTGCATAAGACAAATAGGGGTACTCTATAGGAAAATGTCCCCCAAGGAAACATAAATGTTGTCTTATCTTATTCCCCTAAGCTATTATAAATTTGGCTATACCCATTGAACCCATCTAGACAGGAAGCACATTATTTACCAAATAGTGCATCTAATACTCGATTATTGAAGGGTAACTTGGTGAAATGATAATTTCTTGTTGATTTTTTGAGTTCTCTATAATATACAAATATCCTCCAATTTCCCACATTTTTTGTAAAAATGACTGAAGGTGACAACCACTCATTATTACAAAAATAATTAATGAAATTTGCATCGAAAAAAAAAAATCATCTTTGTTTTCACTCTACCTTTTAGCCTTTGGATTTTTTCATATTTTAGGTGGTCTTATGGGAAAAGAGTCATATTGAATGTATATTATATGGTGTGTGTAGATGCCAATATGGATTATTTGCATGTATATAGTTCCAAAAAAAATGTGAACTATGCTTCCTAAGAATTTCTAGAAGTTGACATTGTTGGACATAATTTAGTTGCCTACTAATTTTTATCCTTATCAGGTAAAATATTTATAGTTTTGACTATAAGACATTCTATTTCAATAGAGAACAAATTATACAATATGTTTGGTATGAAATAATAGATTTTCATAGTCATTTTCTTCTTCGTCCTTACCATTGTATTCTTGAATTTCAACAAAACTTTTACATGTAATTAGAAATGACTATGTCCTCATTTGTCATTACATTCTAAAGTAGATTCTGTGGTGAAAATTAGATGTAGGGTAGTTTTAAATATGTCCTCCCCTTCGTCTTATAAGTTTATCTATATCGATGAAAAGTTCTTGCAAGGGGATAAAGAATTAAATGTTTTATGTAATTAGCCATTGGTGATGGTCTTATCTCCAACCCTACAATACATTAATTGTGGCTAGACATGGTCTTCCTAAGCTACGTGGATATCCACCAATATTTTCTTTAGTTTGAAAAACTATGAAGTCTACTAGTGACTCCCATTAGTCAATTAATACTATAACATCTTACAAAACTCCTTCTATGTCAATAGTTAATGCATTTGTAAGATGTGGGATCATAGGTGTGTGTTATAACAATTCTCTTAGGTTTAGCATAGGAATTGTGTCCTTATCCATCACATTATTTACTTCCCCCAATTCTACTAATGTATTATAAATCAAGATCTTATGGGTGTATACATTTACGACAAGGATAACATGAAAAACATATTGGGACAACATGAGAAATAGATCTCATGAGACAAAATTTGATATTAATACTAGACCACTCCCTTGAGCAAGTCTAGGTCAACCAAGTTTTGATCCACCATCTAGGAAATGCCCAAGTCACTCTTGCTAGAGAGTCTCAATATACTGAGCTTTGATACCATATGTTAAAACTAAGAGAAAGAAATATCTTAATGAAATAGGCACAATAAACACAAACAAGCACATACAACTAATATTTATCTTGGAAACTCTTGCTTGAAAATACCAACACCCAAACACATATATCAATTATTTCCTTGGCCAAGATAGCGAAACACCACACCACTTAAATAATTTTGTATTGGACTTATTCAAATCTTTAAATACGTTTTGTTACATTTTAATACCATAGGCTCATAGGCCATCAATGGTAAAACTATCAATGATCAAGTTAAATTAAATCTAATAAGGATAGCTACCCTTTCCCTTTCACAAAACTTGAAAAATCAAAGCAAAGCAATAAATAAAATAAGACTTCTCCTAGATATCTCGATAATGCTCTTATCTTATGTTAAAAAGCAACAAATACAATAATGATTTTTCTATATGTAAATAGCTAAATCACCAAAGAAATAGTTTCAATTTTATTCTTATTGCACTTTGTTTTTATACTCTCGTTGACAGTGCTGGACCTACCAACATGTCAAGGGGATCTCCCTGGTAAGAAGTCCCAATTAGACCTTAGACCGTTTGGTGTAGGAGTCCCAACAGTGGGTCATAAGGTAATGCCTTGACCACGATGTCACACAGAGGCAAGTCAGATAACTCTATCAGTAGCAAGGGTGCGACTGATGTAGTGAATCAAGGAATGAGTATGAGAGGTTCCAACACTTCAAAGGGGGAGGAAGGTGAAGGAGAGTTCCAGGTTGAAAGGGATCAGTCCCAACTTGGCTAGGAACACACAACAAAAAGGACATGCACAACTTCCGGTAGAACAGTCAAAACAGATGCGACAATCACAACATACAAGGTAAGATAACACAAAAATCACTCATAGATCAGTCCGAGACGAGTGTGACAATTGATATAAAAAGGTTCAAAGAAAGGTCTGTCTGGTGTCCAGCATAGTAGTCGACATGGATGGTGACAACATTAACAACATATGCAACACATTAACAACAAGATTCATATAATTGCATACAAATTAGTTCATATACAAGTATGTAAGTTAAACAACATATATCATTAAGGAAATTGGAGCAGTCTAACTACAATAACAACATATGCATGAAAATATGATGGCTTTTATTATATAAAGAAGTGTAAGTCACAATCATACAATACACCATGTAAACCTGCTAGCCCCATCAGTGGAATGTTACAACCACATCTGCCTGCTCCTCCAAAGAGATGTACTAGCTACGTGTAGTGGAGAAGCCACGACACATTACAATACTGTCCAAGCCTTCCTCAAGATAGTCTTAGTAGAAGGTTGGCTGACCAAAATCCTATACAATGAGTTATGAGGGACTATTTATAGAAAAGGGTGGGGTGACCCTTGACATTCTCCTTTGTGACAGTTCAACTACTCTCATGACTCTTCACCTACTCTAAGATTGTTACATCCAACCATTGACACTTGACTTACACTTGACATGAATCAACATTATAATAAACATGTACTCATGCGAGACAACATGGCTTGAGCAAGCCTTGCAAGACATCACTAACACTTGGTTCACTGTGATGAGACAACTCTTTGACATACTTGTGATGGTGAAGGTGGTGAGATGATGCCAAGCTTGGTTGTCCATGATGGTGTGCATGCACCTCATGGTGACATCTTGCTGAAGCGAACTCTGTCTTCGTTGCAACCAGTGCATTGGTTCGGCCACTTCATCCAACTCGTCTGCTAACATGCGCATGGTCTTCTTGGGTACAGTTGAACTGGAAACACACTGATGCATGGTGTCCGTACTAATATTTAAGTGTGTGCTAGTGGTCATAGGCATCAACTTTCCGAAGTAGATGTTTAGCCCCAGTTGGACTTGCTTCTTGTCTTCGCCTTGGTGGGTGTGTTGAATGGGTTGGATTGCATGTGTGTGCTCAATGAAATGCATGCTGCTAGATCCCTTGTATGCGATCAAAAACATTTCTCACCATGTTTGCTCTACGTCAGCTGTTGGGATAGATCCTTAACTTTTACTCGCATAGTTTCATCCGTGAGTGCATGTTGCGCTTGTTAGAGCCTAGATTTACCTCAGGCTGAAAAGGTAAGCTTCTACGTCCACATCAAACCACGCTCGGCCTCGTAGCTAGCCCTACGAGGACATGAGAGGGCTCTATCTAGGTCAATCTCAGCAAAAGATAATCATATGGGCTTAAGATGACTGATTTAAAAACTAATATTAGGTTAGTTATGAAGTACAAGGACTTAATTTGAGTTTTTGGGGGATTTTTGTTGGAAAACGGGAAGGTCAAATTTGGGTCTAAGGATGAAGCCTAGTTTTTGTAGAGTTCTGATTGGTGCAAGGAAGGCAATATTTTTTATGCTTTAGATTGAATGAATGGATGGATCAGACTGGTGAGGAGCCAAGGAGGGCAAGAGAGTCTCAAGAGTTCTCCTCAAACAGATGAAAACATTGAAAATTAAAGAAAATTTCAAGGCAGAGCACAACAGTCCAGTGAATTCTACCTTAATCACTCATTTGTTTAACTTCAGAAGCAAAGAGAAGGGAAAATGATACACATAAACATCAATGAACTTACAATTACATAGATAAAAACACCATCAAAACAAAGAGCCACATGGATCCCAACAAGTGCTGCAAAACCCTGGTCTTTCCTTAGCCAAAAAATGCAGAGATAGAATGTATAATGATGTGCCAAGCAATCCCAAGTGTCCAGCCCTGAAAATGACTCAGAAAATACATGATATAGACTAGCCTAACCCATTCCCATGCCTCTAGGGGTCTAAATCATCATTCTAAGAGTTGTTTCAACCAATTCTAAACAAATCACTGAAATCTAGGCAATCAAACAACTTGCCTCTATAAGGTAGGAAACTGATTCATTCATTAAATTTTGACTTTTTAATGAATGAATCCTCTAGAACAAGTAAAAATGGGCCAATATTACATCATGGCCATCAAGTTACATCAAGATATATCAATAGTTACATCAAAAAGAAAAACTAGTCAAAACTGGGCGAATTTCTGAGCTATACAGTGAAAAATAAGCCAAAAATCCTCTATGCGCTGTGCCTGATTCTCTATGCGTCGCGCCACTTTGGAGCTGAATTTGAGGCCCTTCCTGAAGTCTAAATTGAGCTCACGATAGCTAGTTGGAAAGCCCTACCTGTCAGCTTTCCAACCTAGGTGGAATATTTCAATTTGGTGTCCATTTTCCCCTCCAAAACTTCAATCTCCCAGGACTGCTTCCTGTGTGTCAAAATAGGGGCAGAGAGGTCATTATTTGAGTGTTTTTTACCTCTTGAGGACTCAAAACTTGCCCAAATTTCTTGACCATGCACCAGCAACCATACTTTTTCATCCCAAATCTAAAAATGTAAAGTTTTTTAAATTTGGAGCCCTCTAGCAAAAGCGAGCGCCACATGGCGCGACGCAAAGGGAGGCAAAATCTATTTTTCAGTGCAAAAATTTTCAAAAATGCAAAAATTGCTCCAAATTTCTTGAAATTTGGGCTGGACCTTCTCTATCAAGTGTCATGCTGGGCTAAAGAGGCTTCATCCAATATCTGAAGACAATCATGCTCCTTCTGCCTCTTTTTCTTCTTTGTTGCCTTCTTCAATTTTGCCTTTAGACTTCTTATTCAGGCCTTGGAACTCATATTTCGCGCCCTGTAATGGAAAGCCATGTGTCTCAACAATGATTTGTCCCTATCGGCCTTGGCTAGTAGTATTTCTAGGTGTATGTTGATTCTCTCAAGCCAAGACTCCCGATCATCATTAATCTCTTGCTCCAATGAAGTGAATTCAATCCTCCTCCTTTGGGCAGCTTGGCGATTCTCCCGGATGTTTTGTAACTCCATGATTGCTTGCTGATCTTCAAGTTGTTTGTTCCTCTGCTCCAAGTATTTCATAGTCCACTTAACCCTCTCCAAGTTGAGGGACAAGGCTTTGATCTCTGTTTGCTGCTCCTGGATGATCTTTCTAAGATCTGCATTTTGCGGGCCCATGTCTGTATCGTCATCCTGAACAAGAATAAAGTCCCGCTCACCTAAAGGGCCCTCATCCTGCATTGGCCTCTTGCCTCTGTCCTACACCTATGGTGCTGATGTTGGAAGCGAGGCCCCTTCCACTCCAGGTGGAGATAACACTCGCTTTGCTGTTGCAAATAACTGCCTCGTGCCCTTCTGATAAGTAATGAAAATTAGTATAGTAGCAGTGTGTGGATCATGGCCTTCAGGATGATGAGAAGGTCCATCTGTCTCATGCCCAGCCTCTGGAGGTCCCTGTGAAACTCTGAAAAACTCACGGGAGATGAAATCATCTCAAGTGATGCCTTGTAATCCAAGCTGATGAACCACCAAAATTTTGATGAGAGAAAAATGGCAAATACTATTGAACTGTTGCTGGGGGGTCTTGTGTTGCAACAAGATGGTCATCCTTTCTATGTTTCGGCATATGAAATAAGGAATGTTCATCATCCGTACCCAGGTGAAATGCATGAGAAACTTGATGTGATAAGCATATAATCGGGAAAAACGACGTTCACAACTAGAATACTTCATGATTAGTTTCATTAGTGGAGCATATTCATCTTTGAGATATCAGAAAGGAAACACTCTCTTGAGCTGTCTCAAGAAACCGGGTTTAATATATGGCTCATAATGCTACCGGTCAATCTGCTGCCTCTTGTTCCATGGCTCTCTAATGTTAGGTATGCCGGTTTCTCGTGAGATAGATTCTGGTGTAAGTGTGAGAGTGACACCAGCCAAAGTAACTTGATCACCATGTAAATGTAGTACAAACAAGCGAGCCAACTCATGATGAAATTGAACAATAGAAACCTCCTCACAAAACTCATAACATGATTGAAACTGGAAACAAGAGATGGCAAGAGGGCAGGCCTGCAATTCAGTAAGGGTGGTTGGTTCTTCTCTAATATGTCTTCCACCTTTATGAGGCCTCCGGGGTGCATGTTCCTCCATGGGTGAGTCACTTTGGGTCTCCACTTCATAATCAGATGAATGACCGGATGACATAACTACTGATATTCAAACTGCCTTGGAGAAATAGATGTTGGTGTATGAAATTGTATTGGACTACTCTTTTAGTGATGTGTTTAATTTCTGCCACCAAGGGGAAAACAAATGAAACAAGGGACTGTTAGGAAGGGGGAAAATAGTAAGGGATTAGGGACTATTGGGACAAATTTTGTTAGGGAAATGTAGGAGGGTTTGAGGGGTTTTATTTATAGGGTTAGGAGATTTTTAGTAGGATTAGGGTTTGGGGTTTGGGATTTGAGAATTTGGGATAGAGAATTTGGGATAGGGGTTTGATGATTTTAGGGAGTAGGGAGACTTAGGAATGATGAAAATAAGGGAGAAATGGGATAGGGGAATGAATTTGGTGACAAACAATAAATTTGAAACCCTAACAACAGGTTTTTGGGTTCAGCTATTTGTTTAGGGTTTCATCACATCAATCATCACAACACATCACAATATAAACCTCAAAATTGGATGAATAAACAACAACCTACTTGAAACCAAGATAATGTAGGCAATTTTAGCAACTAGAAGCGATTTTGGAACGTTTCGGGCCAGTCAGCTGTATGCACCGCACCTTCCTAGTGCACCGCACCCATGTAAAATAACACTGCGCGTTTTCTCCCAATGCACCACACCTCCCCAGTGTGCCGCGCCACCGGCTCTATGCGCCGCATGGCCAAGTTTCTTCCAAATTCACCCAAATTGTGCACTTGCTCAACAAATGTGCTCTACCTTGCTTCTCTTTAGCAAATGAGCTAATGACATGAAGGAATTACTGATAATCAAAGAGATTTTAAGATTTTAGCTCATGAAACCCACTTCTATAATGTTTGGCAGATGACTTTTATTTCAACCTCTGTTTTGGACATTTTCACTGCTTTTTCACTTTGTAATGAGCGAAATGACCCGAGTTTGGCTTGTTTTTGCAGGGGTTGGAGCTTCTTGGGCTAAGGAAGGGAACCAGGGTGCAGGTGAAGGAATTTACAATGAAGAGAACAAAATTTACATGATTTTGTACAAATAAGACTAAATACTCGGTTTTTTCCTCAAAACAGAGTTTTGAGGAAAAACACATTTTCGGATACTTATTAACAAAATTTATTGGCGATAGAACATCCTCACGGCCCGCTGGTGATTATCAGACACTCTAAAGCATTTATGGACAAAACCCTAATGAAACCCTAGACCTACTTGACACTAAAACCCTAAAGACAACTTTTGCAACTTTGATGAAAAGAAAACTGTATATGCCTTTTTATGAACATACATCAACCAGCAGGTGAATGACATGAGTGAAGTATGGGGACAAGACCCTTCCGTCAGAGGATCGATGCTCCTAAATGGAATGCAAGTGATCGAGCAGAATGGGACACCTAAAATGAAATGCAACAAAAGAGGTTTTGATCTTTGACGGAGGGCTGAACAGACCGACTCTAACATTGGCTCCAATGGGGATGGTAGCTCCTTGGAGGTGCCAAGAACTACAGACTTCTGGGAGAGTAGGCAGTGCTTTCATCCATTGGGCTATGGAGTCCATTATTTCGAGAAATCCACACAAGATTTTTGACTCAATTTATTAATCGAAACTTGACTCAAACTGACTCAAATTTGAACTTAAAATGACTCAAAGATTGACTTGACAAACTCAAACCAAAACTAAGATCCTTCTTTAGAATTATAGCCTTCACTTCAGGCCCCAAACTGAAGAAAAGATCACAACACACTCTTGCAATGAAACTGAAATTAAAATAGTATATACAATGACAATATAAGCAACAGAAAATTTCTTAGAAATGATACCGCTTGAGCAACTGACCATTGACCGACCCTCCAGGACATTCTTCCTTGTTCATCTCCTTTAAAAGAAAATCATTCTGACAATGATATGTAGCAATTTTGAAGGGACCTTTCCATATATTTTCGAACTTACCGTGCTTACCCTTTTCCTCATTCCTTGCATCCCATTTTAGCACCACTTCCTCTAATTGGAATTTGTCTACCTTTCCTTTTCTGTCATAGATTTTCTTAATCTTCTCTTGCAACTTGGATTTGTTTTAGAAAACCTCTTCTCTTGTCTGCTGCAAATGGACCATTTGATTCAGTCTTCTCTGCATATGATCTTCTTCATTGCCAGCCTCCTGAAGAAGTTTGACTACCGGAGCTGCTAGAGAGGTAGCAAACACTGTATCAATGCCATAAACAAGCTCAAAGGGAGACATACCAATGGATTTCTTTTGACTGACCCGATCTGCCCAAAGTGCATTGACCAACTTCTTATGCCAACTCTTCTTGTTTATTTCCAGCAACTTCTCAATGATGTTGACTAAAGATTTGTTAGAAGATTCCACCAACCCATTGCCTTGTGGATGATAGGCAATTGAGTGTCCCAAAATGATTTTATACTTGTTACAAAACTCAATCATCTTCTTTGATTTGAAAGCTGCTACGTTATCAGTGATTAGCTTATTCGAGCAACCAAAATGAGACAAGATGTTATTCTCAAGGAATGAAATAATTGATACATCTGTAGCTTGTCTGGTGGGAATTGCTTCGATCCATTTCGTGAAATAATATGTTGCCATGAGAATCCACCAATGTTGACTGGAAGAAGTGGGAAGAATTTCACCAATCAAATCCAACCCCCACTGCTGAAAAGGGGCACTTACCTCAATGCACTTAAGTGGCAAAGGCTGTAATTTCTGCCTTCCTTCAAAAATCTGACATTTATGACAGCTCTTAACAATCTTATATACATCAGCAAACAATGTCGGCCAATAGTATCTCGCTCTCAAAATTTTATTCACCGTTGTTTTCCAAAAAAGGTGACCGCCACAATCTCCTTTGTGGAAATCCTCCATGACCTTCTTTGCTTCTGTTGAGGGATTTGATCCCCTAGGGCTTTTGGGTGGAAACCCTAGCAGACTGAAAGTTGTCTAAATAGAGAAACACATGCTCACACAGCCATAGCGCTATAATAAGCAAATTCTAAAGTATGAAGGATGTACCTCAGGTCCTATGTTCGAGTAATTCCTCAAGGGTCTGAACCCTTCTTCAAGTACCTTTCGCTCCCTTGTCCTACAAAACAACCAATTCCAAAGAATGCAGCAGTATATGGACAAAGAATTATACAGAAATCATCTTTATGTTATAAAAGAAGGAAGTTAGTTATGAACTTTAAACAACCATTCATACATGAAATTGAAACATGAACATCATAAACATAAAGAAGAAGCATATCGAGAACCAAGACGTGTTTCTTTATTATAGACAAATAGAATGTACAAAAGGAGTAATATCACCTGAGCAACCTTTCGTAGGCTCCAAGCAAAGCTTCCTTTTGGATCCATCCCGCCTCAAGCCTCTAGCATATCTCCTTCCAAGACTTACTCCATGATGCCATAACTAGTGGATGAACATCAAATCACAAGGAAACAAGGGTTTCCTGTACAAATGTGGGAAGTGCAGAAGGCACAAGGGTCTTCAGACCTGGTCAGGGGGAAAATCTCAGTATAATAACCTTTCTCTCTCTTCTCTCCTCCCTTAGGCCTTCCCTTTGATGTCTTTTTATACCAATCCCAAAGTAGTTTTTTAGTTACGAATTGGTTGGGAACAGTTGGGCCACGGGCACTAACAGGTGATCAGCAGGTAAAACCCGCGATCTCTACCCAAAAATAAGGAGTTTTATATTTTTTTAAGTGTTTTAATACATATATGCGAGTTGGGTATGTATGGACCCGCGTATACACGTGTTTAACTCAGGGCAATGTCGCGTACAGGGAATAAAACGTTGTTTTTTAAATTTGAGGCCAGGTCTGGAAGGAGGGGTTGCCCTAGGCCATGAGTGCAGCATTACAAACCATAATAGTGAGATTTGGAGCTATAACAGATGCCCCCTAATATATGAGGTCAGAAGGGGTACATGATGGCCGAAATATATTAAGCAAGTACATGGAAAGGAAATCTGCCAAAAGCCGAGGAGAACTTCACTAGAATTTAGCCTGCCAAGCCACAAAAGGAGATGAGAAAGAAACATCGTCTAAGGCAGGCATACCCATGCTCAGAGAAAGCAAAGCATGTCCGCATATCAAGTACAAGCGGATCCACTAAGTATACAAGTATGGATGACTGGAAAATACATAATGGATCATCTGATCATGATCGAGCAAGTACATGTCTGAATATCACATATAAAACTGTCAATGATGCTGAGAAATACAACGGATCACTGATATCAAAGACTGATCCCAAAAGGTACCAACTGAACATGATGGAAAAGGATGGTACTACACTGCAAACTTAGGTGCTAGCATATAGAATGTCGCCATGACTGACTGCAACATATAAGGTGGAGTGGTATCAACTAGCAGCAACAGGAGCAACTGTCAAGTGAACCAATGAATGTTGATACAACCTGAGGCCTTCACCGACCGCCGTGGTACATTTCTACACCATGGGAATAAATGATCTGAAGTCGACCATGTGAGAAATCGTTTGATTACCGGTCATTGATGTATACCATTAACAAATGCAAGACTACTCATCGATAATGATAATGAGCGTCAAGGTACCCAGTACAAACCAACAAGTGCAAATAAATGAGCTGGAGTCGAACACCTGTAAGAATCTATCGATCAGGAGACAATGATGGTTTCCCACTATCGATAGCGAAGGATCTGCCACTAATGACTGCAAACCCCAAGGTACTGCCAAATGGACTCTAGATCTTTGCCCCAGAGCAATGAGTCGGAATCGATAGGGAAAGATCCGCTAGAAGGAAGGCATTAAGGCATCCTTCATCAATCTAGCGCGAGTGTAACCCGTAGGCCAATAATGTGGAAGGAATCGAACGAAAAAAGATGTAGTAACCGAACTGAAGTACGTTTCCGGTGTACACAAGATGTAGCTAGCACACGGCAGAAACCCTCTGAACCAACCAATAATGAAAACTGACACAGAGGCGAGGTATCCACCAATAGGGTCAAATGGAAACCAAGGCACTGCACGAATCCCAATGTGTGATAATGTAAGCTGACGTCGAACACAAGGGAAACCACTCAGTCAAAGACCCATGATA
>APFE031330850.1:6949-17627 GCA_000404065.3 Pinus taeda | reverse complement strand
AAGTGAGTGAGGCTTGTCAAAGTAGAGGAGATTCTTGTTGGACCCTAGAAAGAGCTTGTGCAACATCAAGGAAAAGGTTGTAAGGTTCTTTTATTGATAAAGTTAATACAATCAAGTTTGTTTTTCTCAATGAACTGTCTCTAATGGTTTATTTTATGAGCTCCTTGATCTTCATAATGAACATGTTTTATTATAGTATCTATGCAGGTGTTATTTGATGTGGGTTTGTTTGTGTATGCAGGTTATTAAAAGGGAATTGCTTGAAGCTGTTGAAACAAAGCTGCCACAAACAAGCGTTGGACCAAGGTAGGGTTTATTACACCTCTTAGTTTTCATTTATGAATTGAAACATGTTTAGAGAAAAGTAGATTTGTTTGTGCTGCGTGTTGCTAGATATCATTTGATACTAGGGAGATCGATCTTGTCCGCAAGAACGATTTATCCGGCCAACAAATTGGCAACTCCACTGGGGACTAGTTTGGTTTTGGTTTTTGATTTGTCTTTGCTTTGACTTGAGAAACTTGAGTTTTGGTTTCTGATTTTTCCTTGATGTGTGTGGGATTGGGTACTTGTTAGATCCTTGTTTGACTTTTATTTTTCAGATTTTTGGAAGAGGACCGCACCTTCTGCGTTAGGTACAGTGCGGAGCTGTCCGCACTGTTACAGTATAACACAGAGCGGTACTGCACCTAGTTCTACTGGGAGCCTGCGGACCCTATCAAAAGTTTGAAAAACCTAAGATCCATCCGCCCAGTTAGGTTTAGTTTTTGTCCATAGCTGTTAGTTTATGCCTAGATCTGCACTTGTCTTGACAAAAGTTCCTTGTGAGTTAGTTTTCATTGGCATTCTCGTTTGAAGTGATTTTCTAGAAGTTTTTCCTGTTGGATTGATTTTTGCTTGGTCTTCGTAATAGCTCAGAGATCAGAAGCCTTAGAGCCTTAGATCACCCTGGTGTCTCTGGTCTTCTTGTTGAGTTTGACTAGTTTATGAAATCTATCCTTGAAGAGAGCTAGATCCCTGTGGAGCTATAAAAAGGGTCTCTTTCACCTCTAGTTACTTCACATTAATATGTCAATCCGGGAATGTTTTGCTATTTCAAAGAGTGTCTCATTCTGAGTCTTATCGTTTTCCAGAGTAATGCTAGTAGCACAGTGTTTGAAAATACAAGAGTAAATGGATGTGTGTTTACAACTTAATCACTTCAAAAGACTAAATCACACGTTCAGAACATTAAGCAATTTATCAGTCAAGGGTTCGGTAGCAATAACCCATCCCTTTAGAAACTGATGGAAAAGAATTCAGAGAACAGATCGGGGGTCTGGGAGCCGGACAACAGATGCGGATGCTCACTATAGCCTGAGATCGTCCTTCACACCAATAACAATAAATGGAACGGCAAAGAAATTGAACAGTAATGAAATGGAACAACAACCTTGAAATAGAACGACAATTCTAAAATGGAACATAAAATCTAAAATGGAACAACAAGTTTGAAATGGAACAACAAGTCTGAAATGGAACAACAATTTGAAAATGGAACAACAATCAAGGAATAGAGTAGCAACTAAGTCTAACAGGTTGTAAATCTATCAAATCACTTGCATTAGTCATAAACAAAGATCAATCCTTCACTCTTAAAGATGTACACACAAATGGAACAACACTGCTTACTGATACATGATGGAACAACACTGAAAACCATATAGACACAACATTCTCAAATAGTAATCTGATTCAATTGTCACTTTGATTAGAAAGAATATGTTTGCATTTCAAGATAGAACAACAATATTCAAGAATCCAATAATCACAAAGAACAGAGTTTCCAAGATGAATTTTGTAATGTTAAGGAACAATCGCATAACACAAAAACTCTGTAATGGAACAACAACAGTATTCTGTAGAAACTAACCGTATTATGTCAACACCTAAAAGAACAGTAGTATGATGTAGCGTCAATACAATACTTTTGTTTTCAGAAACCTTAATGGATTAAACACGACAGAGCATGTGATATAAACTTTATAAAACACGTCAGATTACCAGATCACGTCGATAAGCAAACCACACAAAAACCACGCGTAATGGTATAAGAGCAAGTGCCCTCCATGGCCGGGCCCTTAGCCTCTAGGGGTACACCACTTGAAGTTATTCCAGGCTCAAAGATAAAAGAGTAACCGAGTTTGTATTAATGCATCAAGTAAAATTACAGTAGAGCAGTTCTTAACAAGACACGATGATCAAAGTTTTGATCTTTAAAAGAAATTACATAAAGGCATCGCCCCTTAGCTAACAGTGATGCCCCTTATATAAGGGTGACGACGGAGATATCTAAATGCAGAAATAGATAAAATAGCGATCCCTCAGGATCAAGGATCCTGAGGGATTCGCAGAACCGTTAACCCTGAGTCATTTCTTCTCTTTTCTGCGCCGAGCTGATATCTCCACTTCCTTTCCCGGGCTGATCCGTTTTGATCTGGCTTGCATGCAGTCTCCCGTCGAAGGGACAATAGTTAACCCATCTTTGTCTTTTCCTTTAGAACGACAACTTTTCGTTTTTCCTCCCTCCTGCACACGGAAATGACAATTGTCAGTGTTCTTGTTTTGCATATTAATCTCACATGTTTTGTTATAATTCTTTATCGTTTTCTAAGTTCATGTTGCAAAAAGGCTTTAAGTCCTAATGAAAAGGTACTGGAATAATCATCAAAACATACCTTCTTTGGTACTCCACACACCCCCCTACTTACCCTTTTTCATGGCCTCATGAAAACATTGTAGTTGACATGTAAGGCAGTGAGTGAGTAGGCTGGAGATGGAATCTCATGTGAAGGCCTACAGCCATGATGCGTAACTAGGTAGTCAAAGAAATGGCCTGTCTGACCCTCAGGCATCTCATACAGGGCTTGGTATCCGGGTGCAGGATGCCAAATAATTGGACTCCGAAACCTATAACCTAACCAGGATGGCCCTTCCCTCAAAACAATTTCGCCATAGAGGGGAAAACGGTTGGCAACTAGTTTAAAATTCTCATACTTAAATGGTTCTCTGAGCTGGATATTCGGATTAGATATTCGATATCGAAATTTAGCTGCATCAATGGCAGGGTCTTTGATAGAGGAAAAGTATTCTAATCCCTGCCGAATGATTGCCTCATGCATGGGTCCTAATGCTTCAATCACTCCTAGAGTCTTCATGAGGTTTCTATGTTTCCTCCATAACTGTGCTGGATCCCTAGGCTCAGCTCTTATCCATAAATCTAATCCGTTTTCTTGTCTTTGAAAAGTATTATAGGCTTTGAGCCATTTAATTTGATTAACTGCAAATGAAATAAATGTCTGTAATTGAATGTCCCCAACAAAAGGGCCAGGGTTCAACTCGGTCTCCTGTTCTAGTACAAGGTTATGTAAATAAAATTCACACAATAGTCTTTGAACTTTTACCCTGTAGTGCTTACAACAGTTTATGAAATCATCTATGGTGTTAATTTTTATGGGAGCACTTGCTTTAACAGCTTTTATTTTCAATTGCAAATACCTTTCCATTAAAAACAAGGCATAGTTCTTAGCAGGGGCTTTACATGCTAGGACATCATTGTATAGAGAACACAAGGTATCCATCTGTTTGATAACTACATCTAACCTACAAGTTACCTTTGTGACTTTCTCTTGTTCCTTAGCTACTGCTATAGTTCTTCATATTTTTCTTGGGGGACCGTTTTCTCCCTAAGCTTTTCTTCTTCTTGCTGAGCTTGCTTCAAACCCTTTTGGAGGGTTACTGTTTTTGGATCCCTTTTCCATGCAGTAGTGGAAGCCGGGAGCTTTACCTGAACTTTCCTATTGCACTGCTTTGAGTTCAGAACCCTTATTACTCCCGAAAGTGGTGCCTCAGTCTGAATTTCCTTATCACAGGTCAACATTTCATCCATTTCTATTTTAACACGAACATCAGTCCATTGTTGTTCCTTTTCAATTGGAAAAACAGTCTGTTTCTCAGCATCATTTGGAACAACAGCTTGGCTTTTGACGGGGTTTTGAATAGCAAGATGGATTCTGGTCCTCCACCCCTTGCCCTTAAGGGGTTTTGCTGGAGTGGCCAGATTTTTCCTTCCTAAAGTCCCTTTTACGCTTTGCCTTGCCTTTAGAATCCTAATCTGCTGGTGGAGCTGGACTATTATGTTCAATAATATCTGTTGTTCCTTTCGCAATTCCCTTATTTCCACCATTTCCTCAGAAGGAATAGCAGGCTGTTTACTGTGGTCTGGACTGTGGCTAGTTTCTTGATTTTCTTCCTGGGGTGTTTCTTCACTGTTCTGCTCTGGCTGTTTCGGGGCAAGAACCCTAATTGGTTATGTTATTTCTTGGGCGACTTCTTTTTTTACCCTTATTTCCTCCGGACTTTCTTCTAGTGCCTTCTGGTTAGGAACAACTTGTTCCTCCTCAGCATTTTCTGTCATCTTCTCATCATGAACAGGTACATTTTCCTCTTCTACCTCCTTTGCATGTGGTTCCTCGGGTGCATTTTTCTCCTAGGGTTTCTCTCCGGCATGGAGGTCTGATGGACTGGAAGGTTGGCCATATTCGCCCATATTGGCCAAAACTTTGGCCAATTCATCTTCTCCTAATGGGTCCTGTAATGGGCTGCCTTCCTGCTGTTCCATTTCCTCCTCCTGCTCGGACTGCTCGACTTCTTTTTCTTTGTCTCCTTCTTCCTTAGATTGCTCGTCTTCTTCCTCTTTTTCTTCTTCTTCTTCTTCCTCTTCTACAGATTGCTCTACCTCCTCTTCTTTTTCTTCTGCTTCGGTAGATTTTTCTGCCTCCTCTTCTTTTTCTTCTGTAGATTGCTCTGCCTCTGCTTCCTGCATTTCTGTCTCCTTGTCTTCCTTTCCTAACCATGGGGGTTGTTCATCTTTTATTTCTACCAGCTGGCTGGTGATTTCTTGGGGCTTCTCCAGCCCCCCTCGTAGCCGTGCTAATCGGACCGATTTCCTGCGCTTTTCTGGTTGCTCGGGTGTGCTGGTGACATGTTTCCGCTTTGCAGATTTCTTGTGTTTTTCTGGACGCTCGGGTGTGCTGGTGATCTGTTTCCATTTTTCTGGACGTTCGGGTGTGCTGGTGACATGTTTCCATTTTGGGGGTGGTGTGGCCAATCCCCCATTTATAATGGCAATTAGATCTTCCCAGCTGCTCTGCTGCTGGGCGAGGCTATGGTTGACTATCGACCGAATCAATCCATGATGACTAACAACTGACTCTACATGCTGTGCCTTTTTCATGCTCCGTGCAACTCATAAAGTAATGAATTCAACAATGCAGGTAAATTTACAGAGCATTTTTGTTTTAGAACAGCTAAGAGTTTAAGATGTCGTGGTCTTACCACGTCTTTTCTGCCCTCACAGGTGATATAGCTTTGGATGGTCTTTGCTAATTCTGCCCACGACTCTCCTAGTGCTGCTGGAAGAACCCCCTTTCCTCGAATTGTCAGGCTCTGTCCCTCGTCCTGGAAGATTTCTATAATCTTTTGAAACCTCTCCTTTTTTAACGTCCATACTGGTCCAGTGGCTGGCAGTCCCGAGACTTCTGCGATTATGTCTTCGGTGACTGCTATGCGTCTCCCCCTTACTGTGGAGTGGTCCTCTTGCAAGTTCAACAAGAATTCAATTGCCACTGTTTCGTTAGACTCCTGTAAGCGGTTAAGATAGGTCAGCCATCTTGCTCTTGCCAGGATTTCTCGGGCAGCAGCAGAGACAGTTAACACTTGTGGTTCTCTGCGAATTGATCTTCCTGCCATGGTTTCATTGTGAATTCTCAAAGGAACGACAACTGTTTGTGCTGTTTGAAACACAGAGAAGTTGACGGACGTAAAAATCGTTCAGACTCTAATGCTGCAGCGTATACAGTGGAAATGGCTTTGAACAGAAAGTCATGCAGAAAAAACAAAAAAAATAAAAAGAAATAATACCGTTGAGCCGTGTTATACCCCAGTACACAACTTCCCAAATAGTGAGCTGACATGTAATCCAGGGAATGATGAGGTTAACCTCCCCCCCCGCAATGTGATAGGCTATCCCAGCCGTCAAATAAAGGAGCAGCGCCCGCTCTGCAACAAAGTCTTTAAGGAACAACGTATGTCAATATTCCATGTTTACAAAAGAAGCATATTACTGAAATCGAGGTGTAGAGTTGCATCACTTTAATACATAAGAGACTGCGGTGATATGATGCAAGGTTGGGGATAAGACATTTGCCGTAAATAGAGAGTCTCATGCGGTCATTGTCAATGGTTCTGTCATGATTGGTGATAATATATATTCATGCATTATATGGTTGGGGCAATAACATATAATTGATCACCACGGCATAAGAAACAGAAGGGTGCTAATAACTTACCTATTGGTGTAAATAATGCGACTTCAATACCATTAACAGTGCTCTGCTACTGACAGGTGTCCATAACCTTGGCATAGTTGTTTATTTCACCCATGGAACCATAATCCTTTGTGTATGCTTAGGGAACATTGTGTAATGTTGAAATGTAGGCCATTATGCTGGCTTGGTGACTAGTTAGCCATAATGCCATTCACGAGGAAGGAGCGAATAGTGGGCAGGCCGGCTCGTGATGAGACCTCCTGTTCCAAGGGTTGTTTATTTGATATACCTTTCGGACCATATCCCTGGTGTGGTGGCCATAGTGGGAATGCCACTTCGCTTTTGTCCTCATGATCATGGTAGGCCAGCTCTTAATGAGACTTCCTATCCTGCATTTGACAATTTATAAGTCATGTTTGCTCTTTTTTCTTTGTTTTTCATGAAGTGCCTTCCCTATTTATACATAAAGGGTGGTTCAACACTCCTTAAGAGTAGGAATGGTGGAAGAAGTCTTAACATCCCAATAGGAAAATATAAACCCTTTGCTCTTATTCCTGAATAATAATCAAAGAGGATTAAAAGGGACCAACATGATACAGATAACCAATCAGAGCAAAATTAGTAGAACAATGACAACAAAAGATGATGAATAAGCATGTCTTTCCTTCTGTCCTCTTACCAATTCATGGCAATTTCTTATAAAGATAGCGATTTATGATTGACTGATTTCAGTAAGTGTGATTTTGTTTCCATTACATAAGTGCATAGCTGTATTCCAAAAGACTTGAAAGAATAGGAACAATAACCATCCTCAATTTAGAACAACAAAAGGAACAAGCTGTTTCACAAGGAGAGCAAAAGAATACAAGTGGCGTTCCTTTTGAAAAAAAAGAACAACAAAAGTTCACAAATGTTGTTCCAAAGGAACAACAGCACACACAGGTACTGTTCCTTTGGAAAAGGAACAACAAGAATCACAAACGCTGTTCCTTTGAAAAAGGAACGACAAACGTCAAAAATGTTGTTCCTTTGGAAAAGGAACAACAAAACCAACAAATGCCGTTCCTTTGAAAAAGGAACAACAGAAATGAAAAAGGCTGTTCCTTTGGAAAATGAACAACAAAAACAAGCAAATGTCATTCCCTTGGAAAAGGAACAACAAAAACATACAAATGCTATTCCTTTGAAAAAGGAACAGTAGCAATCGAAAATGCTGTTCCTTTGGAAAAGGAACAACAAAACACACAGAAATGCCGTTCCTTTGGAAAATGAACAACAGAAATCGAAAATGTTGTTCCTTTGGAAAAGGAACAGAAAAAATCGAAAATGTTGTTCCTTTGGAAAAGCAACAATAAAAACACGCAAATGCCGTTCCTTTGGAAAAGGAACAACAGAAATAAAAAATGTTGTTTCTTTGGCAAAGGAACAACAAAAACACACAAATGTCGTTCCTTTGGAAAAGGAACAACAGAAATAAAAAATGTTGTTCCTTTGGAAAAGGAACAACAAAAACACACAAATGCCGTTCCTTTGGAAAAGGAACAGTAGAAATGAAAAATGTTGTTACTTTGGAAAAGGAACAACAAAAACACACAAATGTCGTTCCTTTGGAAAAGGAATAGCAGAAATCAAAAATACTATTCCTTTGGAAAAGGAACAACAAAAATTGTAATAGCAAAATGTTGTTTTAAAGATATGTACAAAAATAATTCAAGAAATTATGTACAAAGTGTAAAGAGAAGTAAATTCCTTAATGAATTATAGGTGAGGAAGACTTCTCTTCCTCCCCCAAGATGTCCATATCTGAATCTTGGCGTAGCTGTTGGCAGAAGGACTCCCGAGTGAGAGGTTTGCGATAGAGATGAACTCGGTGGCCATTTGCCTTGAAGGAATATCCAAAACCATCAATGGTGATTAGAGTAAGGGTACCATTGTCGTGTACCTTCTGGATTTCATATGGTCCCAACCAACGAGTCTGGAGTTTCCCGGGAAAGTCCTGAAACCTGGAGTCGTACAAAAGAGCTGAGTCTCCTTCGTGGAAGACTTTATTTTTAATGAGAGCATCATGCCATTTAGCTCTCTGCTGTTGGATCAGAGCAATGTTTTGAAGTGCAGAGAGCCTAATTTCATCCAACTCATTGATCTGCCGTAGTTGATTAATCGGTGCGTCCGTTAGGTCTAAGCCAACTTCCTGCACTGTCTTTAATGTTTGGATTTCAAATTCTAATCTGAATTTGAAACTACTTGAAAAAGGTTTGCAAGGTATTCAATTCAGTAGTAAACATGTTTAAAAGATTCCCATGTCTTGCAGTAAAGAAACAAATGAAGTTTTCAGTTGTTCATGATCCATTCAAGCATAGCAGAATTATTTCCTTTTACTGTTTAACACATTAAAACGAATTTTTTCTGCAAAATAAATCAACCACAGATGCAAAAGAAGTCGATGAAGCAGTTCACCCCTCCTGGGCTACGTCTACTGGGTGAAAGGCTCCCAAATGGGCCTGTCCTCATTTTAATTAAATGCTCAAAATGAATTTACAGCTGAATAGAAGTCTCTACAAGAGAAATAGACTGTAAAATCGGATTCAAGACACATGAACCCTTCAGGATTGACTGCTGGTTCACCTCCAATGGATACCTGCAACCTGATACAGTTCTCACAATACTGGGCCCTGATGGCTCCTAGAACTTCCACGGCTCCAAAACCTATGCAAATGACCTCTAATGGCTGAAAAGACATGTGCCAATGGCTTCAGAACATCCAAAAAAAAAAAAAAAAAAAAAAAAAATTCGTCCAAAACCGCCTTTCCTAACCAAAGTTATGGCCATTTACTCCCAACTGCCAGTTTCCCCTAAAAAAACTCCAGCTAACTTTAGTTAAGCTCCGCCAATTATGGCGGGACCGTCAAATTTGGCGCTCCGCCAAATAATCTGCCAACTGAACCTTAAATTCCGGCTAAAAATGCACATGTGACCATGTTTATTGGTTTGGCGGTTTGTCCTTGGATTGCGTGCTGGTGGTTAGGTGTTGGCCCTTGGTTCCAAGGGCTCGGTCATATGGCATGGGGGCTAGCCCCCTTCTTTTCCCGCCCGTAGCCAATTTAAACTATTTAAATACTTTGCTCCACCATTCTAACTACTCCGCCTCCATAGCCCAACAGTAAGGCGGAGGGCTTGTGGCAGGCAGGTTATGAGTTCGAACCTTGCCCATGCCAACCAAAAATTTTACAACACGCCCATAGGTCTGCTGATGTCATCCTGGGCCATGTGGAAGCCTCCAGGCTTACCACGTGGCAGCTTCTAATTGGCCCGCTCCAAAAGAATATTCCAAGGAATATTCTGTGGAATATTTTTTTTTTTTTTTTTTTTTTTTTTTTTTTTTGAAAATTCAAAAATTAAGGGTTATTGGGCGATTTTGTTTTTGACGTAACGTTCACATACGGTGACCATTTTTCGAACCGTTTGCAGCACCGGAATCGGGAGGACGAGCTCTATCTAGTTGTTTAGGTTTGAGCCAATTTTGAGCACTTTCAATTTTGAGCATTTTACGACACTTGGGACATGAGCCCCTGATCACGCCTCCCCATTGGGAAGCTTTTGGACCCCAAAAGCCTTCAATTACCTGTTAAAGAGGTGAGGGTACAGCGCCCTCACTCTGTCCACCTCCGTCCACTTTTCCTTGTTCGGTTTGCTGCCTTTGAAACCAACCCGAACATAATCTACATTGCCCCTCCATGAAGTGCGTGTCCTTCTGTCAAGGATTGTATCTTCTTTCAGCTCATCTAAATATTCTGGCAAGAAATATTCTATAGATGGTAGCTGAACAACGCTTTCATGATCAGCGATCAAAGGAGGTTCATACAAACGCAAGTTCTCCACATTAACAACAGAATACATTTGCATGTAGGAAGGCAAATCTAATTGAAAAACATTATTTCCAACCTTCTTGAGGATTTTGAATGGACCATAACGAATAGGCTTCAACTTTTTACCTTCTCCTTGCATCCTTTCCTTACTAATGTACAGCCATACCTCATCCCCTTCTTGAAACTTGTGATCGACTCTATGCTTGTCGTGTCTTTCCTTGTACTTGCCTTGACTCTTCTCAAGTTGTTCTTGAATTTGCTGATGTATTTGCTGAATTATTTCAATGAATGAATGAGCTTTTTCAATATCACTATGTCCCTCCATGGCGACATCTTTCTCAAGAATGAAATCAAGAGGTGATTTTGGCAAGTAACCAAAACAAGCTTCAAACGGTGAGGTGTTTGTGGAAGAGTGCTTGGCACGGTTGTAAGCATGCTGTATGT
>APFE031330848.1:91324-124764 GCA_000404065.3 Pinus taeda | reverse complement strand
ATACAGGTCTTATTGAAGATGCTGGAGAAAATTTGTTAGACAGAGAAATTGAACTGATGCGGCAGATGATGATGAAGGAATCCCGGAAAAGACCAGTAGCAGTAAAGAAAAGGAGAAGCAACAAAAGGAAGATAGCGGAAGACTGCAAGAGTGCAGCTAGTGGACCAAAGCAGCATAAGGTATGGAGACCTGGAGAAGAACAACAGACAAAAGCAGTGGCAAATGGAGACTTGCAGCACAAAGTATGGGATCCAGGCACATGATCAGGAGATCATGATTAATTTTAAGGTTGGGTGTATGATGCAGGAGCATCTAGAACATCTTCATTTGTAAATATGGAATAAAATGGGGATAGAATTTCTGTGTTTTTTTTAGTTAAAATTAGGATAAAACAATAGGGAATAAAGCTTCCAGCTTTAAGTCATTGTGTAAAAAAAGGAAAAATCTTGCTTTTTCTAGGAGATAAGGTCTCATCTATCCTTATGTACATATCCATTATTATTATAAATGAAGAAAGCAGTTAAAGCTCTCATCAGAGAGGGAGGCGGCCTCAAAGCATAATTTCAAAACCTCTCCAGCGTTTTAGTGTAATGAATATTTTGGTATAATTTATATGCAGTTCATATATATATAAACTAGTTTTGTATTGTTCATAAAAGAGATTGGATGTGCATATCAAGCTCCTGTGCATGCGCTATTTCCGCTCCGCTTTCAATGATATGATGTGCCTGTGGTAACCTCTAACTATTGTTCGTTCTGAATTCAATTGAAAACTGGAAAAACTGTTTGTGTTTTTATGGACAGCAAAGGGTAAATTTGGAATGGCATCCCTAATGCGTACACAATGAACCGTTGGCGGAGAAAATGGTGTATATATGTGTGAGAGCGCACTGTGAACACGTTACTGGAACGCTGTAGCATTATATTGAAACGCTGTGGCAATTGACCGTGTACCGTGGCAACTGAACAAATATACAACGCATTTTATATTGGATGGATGTTGTATAAACAGCGCACCATATGGTTGTGTATTGTTTAACGTTGACCGGTGTGGAGCTGGAACGGTGTGGTGCTGTCCGAATAACTGTTTGAGAAGCTGGAACCGTCGATGATTCAAGACAAAGTATGCGTGGGACCTTTATAGTGTTTCACCTGCATATAGATCTCGCTACGTTATATTTTGTATGGACAGCGCATGTCATACATTATCTTGGAACGATTCCCCACCAGGTGCACGATTTCCCTTTGTAAATTAATGATACTATATATGCGTGGTTAGTATGTTATGGTTGGTGGTGAGGATTCCTCCATGTTTTAGAGCTACCTGCGATCGATGGGCGTTGTGCTATATATGAAATTTGAGTGGAGCGAAAGTTGGATTATGTGTGAGAAGTATATACATGGGATGCTTGGTCTGCCGACAGGGGTTTTGCGGGTGAATGACCAGGGATTTTTCATGAAGATTTAAATTTGTAACTTTATTTCTATGGTTATTACAACTGATCTAACTGTGAATTGATTTAAGTATTGAATAGATTGGGTGCATTAAGGATTTTGATAAAAACAACATTTATGCAACTGTTATGAATTGAGCGCTAGTGCGCTGAAGGGAATATTGGGAAGATCCTGGTATTGCAGGCTACGGCCAGCCTGCATCATCCTACTTCCTCAGAATCCTCGCAATCTTATCAATAGTCCCTTGGATGTAAGGAAGATTCACACCCATGACCCGATCTTTAGGATCTCTTCGGATTGAAGGCTCCTTCTTGGCCTTGAGGAAGGCTTTTTGTCCGAGGTGTCTACTGTAACCATTCTTCACAAAGACATCTAGGAGATGAGCCTTCTCCGTTTCCAAGCTTCCTTCATCAGAAATCCTCACAGCACGGGTGGCAAGTGTGCTTAGAACCCCTAACTTCTGAGCGGGGAAATGATGGGAAGAAGCATGCACGTATTGCTTAGTACGCGTCTTCTTTCTAAACACCTGATGAGAAAAGGAACCATCCACCTTCTTAGAGATGAGAACATCCAAGAACGGAAGGCAACCATTATCTTCTTTTTCCATCGTGAATTTAATGGTGGCAGATTCGCCGCCTTTAAATTCACGATGGAAAAAGAAGATAATGGTTGCCTTCCGTTCTTGGATGTTCTCATCTCTAAGAAGGCGGATGGTTCCTTTTCTCATCAGGTGTTTAGAAAGAAGACGCATACTGAGCAATACCTGCATGCTTCTTCCCATCATTTCCCCGCTCAGAAGTTAGGGGTTCTAAGCACACTTGCCACCCGTGTTGTGAGGATTTCTGATGAAGGAAGCTTGGAAACAGAGAAGGCTCATCTCCTAGATGTCTTTGTGAAGAATGGTTACAGTAGACACCTCGGTCAAAAAGCCTTCTCAAGGCCAAGAAGGAGCCTTCAATCCGAAGAGATCCTAAAGATCGGGTCATGGGTGTGAATCTTCCTTACATCCAAGGGACTACTGATAGGATTGTGAGGATTCTGAGGAAGTACGATGTGGCCGCAACTTTTAGACCTCTCAATACTATTCGTGGCTCCCTCAGGTCTGTAAAAGACCCGATTGACCCTAAAGACATGAAGGGCGTTTATGTCATTCCTTGTTCCTGTGGGACACCATATATTGGTGAGACGGGTCGCTCTATCAATCAGAGGATTAGCGAGCATTCGGCTGACCTAAGGCATGGTAGGACCAAGTCCTCAGCCCTGGCTGAACATGCCGAGAAGACTATGCATCATGTCTGTATTGAAGAGGCTCAAGTCATTGCTAAAGTTGCGCACTTTCACCATCGCAAATTTAGAGAGGCCTTGGAGATTGAGAAAAGGCCGAATAATCTTAATAGGGATGATGGCTGGAAGATCAGCAGTTGCTGGGTCCCAGCCCTGTCTTCCTAGCCTCCTCTGTCCCTAAATTATATGGTCTTAGGGTTCTTTTTCCTCTCCTTAGAAGTTGGTTTCTGTGGTTGGTCTTGTTTCCCTTAATTTTATATGATCTTGATTATTTTTGTTGTTAAAGCTGATTTGTTTATTCACCTTTAATCTTATCGTCCTAATAGCGTATTGGATTTAGTATTATTTAATCCCTTCCATTGTCTTAATTTCCTAGTATTATTCTTAAGATACTTATATATTATAATTATTTTCAAGAAATAATCTAATTATGTTTGATTACTTCTAATCCTTTGGAATTGAAATGATAATTAGAAATAATTATTAAATAAATAATACACCTATGTGATTAGCTTATAACTTACTATTAAAACATTTAATAAATCATTATGTTATAGTCTTAATATATTATCCTTTTGAGCTAAACTCTAAAGATTCTTTTATTTCATCCTAATGATCCTGTTATTATATCTATTATTTATATATAAAATATATATTGATTACCAACCTTTATAACGATTCAATGATAATTTTCCAAAATATTTATTTAGTTCTTAATAATAGTTTGAATTTATTTTTAAATTTAACAACCTAATAGTATATGGAATTAGTTTATTTTAACCACTTCTAAACTACCCTATATTGTTTATATTTGATATAAGTAATTTTTTATCCATGGTAATTTACTTATATATCCTAATTGGAATAATAATAATTATAAAATAAAATAAATTATTGTAATTATTTTTGGAATTTAAATTGGTTATGTAAAATAAATAAATATTAAATAAAATAAATATTAAATAAATAAATATTAATTAAACAAATATGGGAAAGTAGTTGTATATATATATATCTATATCCTATATCTAATATAATATATATATATATATATATATATATATATATATATATATATATATATATATATATATATATATATATATATTTATTAATAATAATAATATTTAGTTAAATATATTAATGATTTACTAACATAAATTTATTTAATTTATCTATTTTTCTAGGAATAATCATTATATATATATATATATATATATATAATCTAGATATATATATATATATATATATATATATATATATATATATAATAATAAAACAAGAATAATTATTATCTATCTGGGGTCATGATGTCGAAATTAGCCGTTATCAATCTAGCTGTTGGAGTCTCTGCCCATACTATTTAACTAGCTAAGCTGGATCGGTTCTTCAACTTGTCCTGACGATAAACCACACTGGTTGGTTCGAAACGCGTCGACAAAAGATTAATTATGTAATTTCGCCGAAAATTCTCTAAACAATGTTATGGATCACAGAAGTCTAAATTCCTTAAGAACACATATAATAGAGAAGAAGAATCAATCACACATGAAACACAGAAGAATACTCTGGGGAAAGCCTCAGCTAAAAACCCCACTATCTGTATTATAATACAAGTGGAAATATCTTAGGATTACACAAAGCTTTAGCTCTCAAGTTATCCAGCTCTCAGTACAATCTCTCATTGTTGCTCATAGACAGAATAGACAACACATATTCCTTTCCCTCTGTCCTCCAAGCCTCCTATTTCCTTGCGCATTTTCCCTGGGTCCTCCAGCTCTAACCTGTGTGATTCTCACCTCACACACTGCTCTGACCTCTATAGAAATTGCGCAATCCTAAAGGAATGAATTCCTTCTGCATGCAAGAGATTTTCTTATAGGAAAATCCTAGCAACTGATAGTACACTATCCCTGCCTTTAATCTCAACTGGGTCTTTGTCTGAACTGACATGCATGAGTTATTTATGAGAGAATATTCAATTATCTTGAGAATACTAGTTGCATGCATGCATGCATTAACTGACTGAACTTACAATTAGTTCCTCCAACGATTTGGAACTAATTTAACTGGACTTAACTCAATTAACTGAGCTAACTAATTACAACTCAAATACAACTCACCCTTATCTCCTTAATTAAGGGATAACTTCCTCAATCAAAGGGATAACTGTTGCACGACTTCACAAAGACTTCATGTTTGAATTTCACCAACTAATTAACTCAAGATAAATTAATTAATTATTTTTCAAACAACTGGTGAGACTAAATTCGAATTTTAATTCTCAATTTTAATTCAAGGACAAATTAAAATTGGAATATATCTTGAAATTATATCTTTAGCAAAGCTATTTTTAGCATTTCTTGTTGCTATTTTCAACAATTACAACATTTCACAAGGCAATTTTACATCTATTTTTTAGCTTGGGGGCGCTTTCCCCAATCCCCCACCAGGGGCGGTCCTAAAGATCACTGCCGCCCCTCGTGGACCCCCCTTGTAGCAAAAATATTATTGGTGGTGTTGTCGCCACATTGTGTACTAGGGTCTAATGCGGTGATACCTCTGAATAAAGAAGATAATCAGGCTCCACACTAAAAATCAAGTCAATAGCATGATCATGATCGTGAATAGGTGGGAGGACTTTGGGAGTCTCAAGTACCTTGGAATGATTGTCCAAGGTTCTTTGGAGATCTGGAGAAACAAATGATTTCAATATTTAAACATCTAGTGAGCATAATTGTGAAATTATGCCTCATTGTTATTTCCTCAAAAGTTTTGTCATACCATTAGAGATAATTATCTTCCTCGGTTTCCCTACGATGCCCCTTAATTCAATTTCCTTTCCTTCCAAGGAAAAATTCAAGAAAAATAATTGAAAATTAAAAGTTATCATCCCCAAAGATTGTAACCATTGGAATCCTCATACAACATTAGCACCACCCATTGGAATGGAAAGAATTGGACTATTCAATACATATTGCCCATGGTTAGATTGATATTATGGCACTTCCTTGAGAAATTGATAGTTCCTCCATTTGAAACCATCACTTGATACTACGGTGCTAGATATAGAAATCAATTCAATTCCTTAGCTATCTTACAATGAATAAAATTATGGGTACTATCAGAATTGATCAACATATATCTTTCTATCTTGAGAGTTTTGGGAGTGGAAATTCCTGCAAATTCACTACAAGATATGGTTGGATTCATTTCTTATTTCTTTGGGTTTGGTTCCTAGTGCATATCCCCTTCTTTTAATGTTTTTTGTTCCTTTTCTTCCTCATCTTCACAATCTATGTAAAATAATTTGTTCTCAGCGCACTTATGACCATTAGTGTATTTGCTATCACAACTGTAACAAAGCCCTTCTGCTCTTTTTTCCTCCAGTTTTTGTGGTGTCTATCTTATAGATTGTGGGAGGAAAGGAGTAGCAACATTTCCATATTTATAGTTGTGAGTGGTAGAATTCCATGTTGCCATAATTTTGATTTCAATTTTTCTTGCCACCTTGAATGTTTTCTCCATTGAATCAAGTTCCCAAAGGTGAACTTCATGTTGGATGATATCATTTAAAGTCCCTATGAAGACATCAATCCTACGCTCCTTTGGAATATCATTTACCTTGATATTCAATCTTTGGAAGTCCGAAATGTGCTCAGCCATTAAACCTTCTTGTTTGAGATTTATCAATTGGCTAAAGAAGGTGTTACTCTTTGTATCCTCATAATGTGTTATCAATTACTCTATAAATGTTGACCAAGTTACAAGAGATTTATGAGGTAAAAGCCATCGATGCCACACAAACTGAATGGGTTCTCAATATAATTATGAAATGTGTACATTTTGTGTGTGTTCCACATCATGTAGATCAATGTATTTCTCCATCTATAGTATCCATGTTACCAGATCCTTTTCGTCAAACTTCCTCATATCAATATTTGGAATGTGGTTGGTCTTCAACCGATCAGGTTCTCAGTATTTAGCTCAAAAATTAAAGTTCTCAAAATGGCTCGAAACCTGAACGATCACGTCCATATCAGAAAAAAGATCCTAACGTAACTCATTTCGCTGAAAACTGAGTTCGTATGAGAAAGTTATTGTGTTCTGATTGATTTACTAAACAAGTGAAATTTAAAAAAAAATTGCCCAGTCACTACATAGTCAGCAGTTCATACTGTTGACGTGGAAAGTGACTAGGCAAGGTCAACTTGGTTAACATTTAGTCATTTCTTGACAAGTGTCATAGTGTGATTGGGTTTCAGATTGGTGTGTTGGCGCAATTCTATTAGTTTGTTTTTGGACCAATGAAAGAATGCCACATGGCAAGCTTAGAGGCCACCACGTGGCACCTCCCAACAACCTAATGGCTCGGCATAGTTCAACAAAATTATGGTGGAGGCATCTGGGTTTGACCCCGCAACCTCCCCTCCACAGTCCAAGCCACATACCAACTCCGCTACGTTATGACTTAACTGTCATGGAGCACCATGCCTATTTAAAGTTTAGCACAGTTTTGGTTAATGGTTAGGGGAGGGCCAACCCTGCCCATGTGATCACAACAAACAGTTATCATGGATGGTTAGGGAGGCGACTCCCCAAAGAGTTACCACAAAAATCCTCTACGCATGTGAACGAAACACGACTTACCACCAAAATGTTATATGACGACGACTCCAGATAAACCGTGAACCATAACGGTTAGCCATGTGAGCACACTCCAAAGGATATGGTGAGGATTAATAAACCTGGCGGCCAACACTGGAAAACCGTAGACATGTGACCCTCCAACAAAACCGCCAACAATTTCGGAGCGGTCATTCTTATCTGCGCAGTAATTAAGCACTAATCACCCATTAATTGGGCTTAAATTTAATTAATCACTAGTTTTAGTTTGTTGTTTACGACATTTATGGTGCCAACCCCAAGTTTAGCGACCCTAACTAGAGTAATTCCAAATTTAGAGGAGATTTTCTAGGAAAATACTGTCTGAGTCATAGAGAGAGCAATTTTCAACCAAATTGAGCTCAGGAAGAGGTGTTCTTGGCTGATTTGAACATTCTAAACACATTTGTGTAGATATCAGGAGCCATAGAGCTTTGTAAAACATCATTTTTCCATATTGAGCTAATATAGAGGCCCAAGCCATGGAAACTGGACCAAGGAGATCCTAGGAGGGGTGAACTCCTTCATCAAAACTCTTTGTTATGTGTCTATCTAATGGTTTGTTGTATTTTTACTGTTACTATTTAGCATTGTTCATTTAATTTATTTTGGCTCATGAATGTTACATTAAACTTAAGGAAAATTCCTTGTTTGCATATACCAACAACCTAAAGAAACCTCAGCACAAGAAGCAATAAACAAGCACATGTTTATAAATCTATAATTGATATTAGCACAAAAAAATAACAATAAAAAACATATCAAGTTGGTATCAGAGCAAAGGTTGATTTGCTTGATTGCTTGAGTTGTGTGCAATTAGGGTTTTAATGGCTACAACATTGTGATGCTTACAAGGTTAAAGTTGCAGAAAGGAGAAGGGAAATTGTTGGTTGCAACTCTTGAGGTAATGCCTAGAATAATGAGAGCTACAAGGCCATAATCTCCACCACCCAAAGTTCCAATTCTAGCTGCACTTGAAACTCCTCACGTTTTTCCTTCAACTAAGATTGAAGAGGTACAAGCAGAACGAGTTTATGAGCCTAAACCCACAACCATTATGTCTCGAGAAAGAGAGCCTAAAGGCCCTTCTTTAGAAGAAGAAGAATTCAAGAGAGCTTCTGTTAGGTCCCTATACTACTAGTGTAACCCCTTATTGTTATTATTACAACCCCCTTATTATATTGTTGTGCCCATTTAGTCCCCATATTGTTATTATTGTGCCCCATACAATCCCTCTATTGTTATTATTATGCCCTTACATTATTATTGTTATGTTAGCTTTGATTATATTATGACCCCTTAGATTCCTATATATAGAAAGGAGGTCTTGTCATTTGTATCATCCGAGAATTTTTCATTTGTGTGATGTAAAGAAGGTTTCCCCCTCGAAGAGGCTGAATTCTAAGGCGTTGATCTATCTTTTCTATCTTTTTGTGACCTTGTTTCATAACATTTGGTATCAAAGCTGTAGATTCTAGGGTTTTGCTGCTCCAAACAGGTCATCGTGGAATTTTCGCTATAACGTTTTCGCTACGAAGTTTCAAAAGCTAAAAAAAATCCCATATGATAAGAAATCGGTTTGAACCTCATGTCCAAATTTGAGATCTTGTCTCGCTATATTTTCGGAGATATGATTTGAGGAAGTTAGGGTTTTTGCAAGCTACAAAATTTCATCTCAAACAGGTCATTGTGGAATTTTAGCTATAATATTTATTCTACAGAGATTCCGACTTTGAAATTAAAACCCATTTGAATCGAAATCTTGATGAATCTCGGGTCCAAATTTAAGATCTTATCTCTCTATATTTTCGGAGATATAATTTGAGACATTTAGGGTTTCTGCAGGCTCTCGAATTACATCCTAAATATGTGACCTTGGGAAAATCGTCCTAACTTTCTCTCTAAGCATCAAATTGAAATTTCGTAAGAAGTTCCAGAAAGAGGATGGACTATAATATTCTGTTTATCAGTTTTAAGTCCTAACATTGGAACAATGACACGTGGCACTTCGTACAAGTTCACTCTACTGAACCAGTCTATAATCAGGTCATCGTGGGAGATTTCACATAACACTTCCTTATAGAATCCAATATTGATCAGACTTTCAGGGTTAGAAAGAGGACTGGGAGGGCTACTAAAGGATAAAATTTCAGAACTTGGAGATCTAAAATTACAGAGTTACAAACGTTTCAAGATCGAGCTCCTAAAATCAAGAAAAAGCAATATGAGGGAGTTTGATGGCAAGGATCTAGTAAATTGGATACTACAAATGGAGGAATATTTTGATCTACATGGCGTCCCACTATTACAAAAGGTATGTATTGTATCTAATTATTTAGAACCATATCAATTTTTATGGTATAAAGGGCTTTGTTCTCGTAAACCACTTGTTATGTGGTCAATTTTCATGGAGGAAATGATAGCACATTATGAGGATACAAAGAGCAACACCGTCTTTAACCTATTGATAAATCTCAAACAAAAGTGTTCAATGGAAGATAACATTGAGGACTTTCAAAAATTGAATATAAGGGAAAATGATATTCCAGAGAAGCAGAGGATTGATGTCTCCATGAGGACTTTAAAGGATAGCATTCAACATGAGGTTCATCATGGGGAACCTGATTCATTGGAGAGGGCAAGAAAAGTGCAAAGCAAAATTATGGAAACATGGAAGTCTACCCCTCACAACTATAAAGATGGAAGTATTGTTTCTCCTATCCTTCCATAACCTACAAGGTTGACATTACAACAATTGGAAGAAAAAAGAGAAAAAAGGCTTTGTTACAATTGTGATAAAAAATACACTAAAGGTCATAAGTGTGCTGAGAAGAAACTATTTCACATAGATTATGAAGAGGAGGAAGAAAAGGATCAAGAAACATCAAAAGAAGAGGATATACACCAGGAACCAACCCCAGAGAAACAAGAAATGAATCCTACCAAATCTTGTAAAGCATTGGCAAGAATTACCACTCCTCAAACTATCAAGATAGAAGGACACATCAAGAAGAAAAATGTTCAATAAGTGAAAGATCACATCGAGAAAGAAGAAATGAATCTGACCATATCTTGTAAATGCATTGGCCGGAATTACCACTCCTCAAACTATCAAGATAGAAGGACATATCAAGAAGAAAAATGTTCAGGAAGTGAAAGATCACATTGAGCATCAAGAAATGAATCCGACCATATCTTGTAAAGGATTGGAAGAAATTACCACTCCTCAAACTCTTAAGATAGAAGGACATATCAAGAAGAAAAATATTCAAGCAATGAAAGATCACATCAAGCATCAACAACAAGTTCTCCAACTTTTAAAGGATAACGCCACTTTGGTGCAAAATCGAATGAAACAACAGGCAGATCAGCATCACAGTGAAAGAAGTTTTGATGTAAGCGATTGGGCATTTTTATAGCTACATCTCAAGCAAGCAATTTATGAGAAGGAAATGCTGGAAATATTACATGCACTTAAGAAATGACGACCTTACCTAATGGGAAGACACTTCAAGGTAAAAATGGATCATGATAGTCTTAAATACTTTTTAGAACATATATTATCTTTAGAAGAACAACAAAAATGGGTCACAAATATGTTGGGTTATGACTTTGAAATCATCTACAAAAACGGGAAGCAAAATGTTGTTGCAGATGCACTCTCAAGAAAGGATGAGGATGTGGAAGCATTGTTTTGTGTTATTTCTATTTTCCAACCACATTGGATACACAAAGCAAGGAATGAATGGAAAAAGGACAAAGAAGTGTGGCCACTCATTCAAAAGTTGCAGAAGATCCCAGTTCAAACAATATTGCCAGAACTTTACAAGGAAGGAAAAATCATATTGGAACCTGGAGCATTCACAGAAACAAGAACCCGATAGCTACGAAATCGATCAATTTCGAAGTATCTCATCAGGTGGAAGAACTTACCCGCTGAAGATTCCACATGGGAGGACAAGAATTTTTTACAAAAGTGTCAAGAACTACTCAAGCGTTGAGGACAACACTTTTTGAAGGAAAGGGGCATGTTAGGTCCCTATACTACTAGTGTAACCCCTTATTGTTATTAGTACAAACCCCTTATTATATTGTTGTGCCCATTTAGTCCCCATATTGTTATTATTGTGCCCCATAAAAGCCCACTATTGTTATTATTGTGCCCTTACATTATTATTGTTATGTCGGCTCTGATTATATTATGACCCCTTGGACTCCTATATATAGAAAGGAGGTCTTGTCATTTGTATCATCCTAGAATTGTTCATTTGTGTGATGTAAAGGAGGTTGCCCCCTTGAAGAGGCTGAATTCTAAGGCATTGATCTATATTTTATATCTTTTTGTGACTTGGTTTCATAACAATTTCCTAGACCTTAATTGAGATGGTCAAAGTCCTCTATGAAGAGCGGAATACTAGAATGGTTGGAGAGAGTTCTAAACCTCCACATGGATAAGGAAGCTCAGGAGACAAAAAAATATGATAAGAAGGATTCCAAGGGTAATGATGGAAAGCCACCTCCATCTCCACCATCTTCATCATCCTCATCATCCTCATCATCTTCATCATCTTACACAGCATCATCTTCCACTACCACCACTGAAATTGTCCATACCCATTCAAAAACCCCAAAAGGAAAAATTCCCTTACTCAAATTGGACATTAAATTCAAACTTCCCATGTACAATGGAGAGGTGAATCCAGAAAAGTTAGACAATTGGATTCGACAATTGGAGGTATACTGCAAAATTCAGAACCTTCAAGAAGATGATATAAAGATCTAGTTGGCTTCACTGAGGCTAGAAGGAGCTGCACTAGTTTGGTCGGAAGCAAAGACTTAAGAGGAAATGTGAATCCATTGTAAGATATTGATTTCTTGGGTTGAATTTGTTTCCGCAATTAAAAGATAGTTTATCCTTTAACTTAGATGCAAAAAGCCATTATGAATTCACATAATTTTAGGCAGCTTAAAGGCCAAACTGTCCAAGATTATACATACAAGTTTAGGAAAAGGGCTTTGTTGTTAGGATTAAATTTGAATTCCCAAGATACACTATTGAAATATATTGGGGTTTATATTCCTATTTGAAACATACTATTCTCATGTTCAATCCAAATAACTTGGATGAGGTATGTGTGCAAGCCACACACCTTGAATTTAGACGAAAGAACATTCAGGAAGAGGGTAGTAAGAGGAAGCCATTCAAGGGCAAGGAGAAAGAGAAGGGTGGAAAATGGAAGGGAAAGATGAATGCAAGTGTGAAGAAAGAAGGGGAGAAAACCATATGCCAACATTGTTCCAAAGTTGGGCATGATGAAGCCCACTACTGAAAATTACATCTTGAATTAAGGCATAAGAAACGAAACAATAAGGGAAAACAAAAGACGATTGCTACCACACAACATGACCTTCATTCAGATTTTGGTGATGAGACCAAGATTTCAACCATGGTCACAAAAGGGAAATAAGTTGTTGCAAGCACTAGTTCATCACATAGTCAAAACAACACTCCAAATGAAGAATCAAGAATAAAATTGTTTCATGTAAGAGTGATTTCAAATCATACAAAGGTTGATGCATTATTCGATAGTGGGTCACAATAAAACTTGATTTCAGAAGACTTGGTTAAAAAACTAAACCTTGAAACTGTACCTCGTCGTAAGCCATATCCATTGGGTTGGATAGTTAACAATGAAAACTTACAGGTTACAAGGAAGTGTTTATTCAAGTTTGCCATTACTGAAAAGTTCATTGATGAAGTTGAGTTAGATGTAGTTCCACTTAACATCTCAAGAATCATATTGGGTAGTCCTTATTTGTATGATAGGAAAGAAGTATTTTATTGACATGAAAACAAATACTTATTGCTCAAGAATGGGGTGGAGTACATTGTGAGAGCCCATTGCAAAAAGCTAAACATTTCTTTGGTTAATGCAGGGTAGATGAAGAGACTAGTAAATGCAAGTAAAAATTTTGTGCTTCTTGTGATGAAGAAAAAGAATGATATTGATTATGAATCTTTTGAAGGTTGTGATGACCAATTGAAATCTGATTTGTTTGATTTGGTAAGCAAGCATGGCGAGATGTTTTAGGAACCAAAGGGTTTACCTCCCAAAAGGGGAATTCAACTGAGATACAACTGTAGCAGGATGTTCCACTACCAAATATTGGCATGTGTCGCATGTCGATTATGGAGAGTATGGAAATCAAAAATAAAATTCAAGAACTGCTGAACAAAGGTATCATATGCCCATCTACTTCACCATGTGGTTCGCTCATTGTTTTGGTGCCAAAGAAGGATGGAACTTGGCGCATGTGTGTGGATTTCCGTGCACTGAACAAAATCACGATAAAGAATCATTATCCACTCCTAAGAATTGATGATTTGCTTGATCAGTTGAGTTATGCAAAGTATTTCACTAAGTTATATTTATGAAGTGGTTATCATCAAGTTAGAATAGTTGAAGAGGACATTTGGAAAACCACAATTAAAACTAAACAAGGATTGTTTGAGTGACTTGTTATGCCTTTCGGTCGTATAGATGCTCCAACTACTTCCATGAGAGTTATAAATGATGTATTGAGACCATTTATAGATGAATTTGTCATTATGTACTTAGATTATATACTCATATTCAGCGAATCCAGAGATGAACATGTCATCCATGTAAAAAAAGTACTTGATGTCTTGAGAAAAGAACAATTGTTTTTAAAGATGTCGACGTGTGAATTGGCAAGTCTTCTTTAGTGTATCTGGGACACATTGTTGGAGGAGGTGAGTTGAAGATAGACTCCTATAATGTTGAGGTCATTCTGAATTGGCTTGAGCCCAATAAAGTTACACAGGTAAGAAGCTTTTTAGGGGTAGCACAATATTGGAGAAAGTTTATTGCTAATTTTTCTTCAATTGCAGCTCCAATACATGCATTGACAAGTGCCAAGAAAGTCTTCCATTAGGGATATGTACAACAGAAATCATTTAATGCTTTGAAGAAAAAGATAAGTTCAGCACCAGTATTGGCACTTTCGGATCATAGACATCCATTCAAAATTCATATGGATGCAAGCGATTATGCCATGGGAGTAGTTCTATTGCAACATGTAAACCCATTTCATTTCATTATGAAATCTTTAATGGAGCTATAACTAACTATCCCACTTATGACAAAGAAATTTATGCATTGGTACAAAGTGTTAAGAAATGGGAGCACTATTTGATGGGGAAGGAAACCATCATCCATATCGACTATCAACCATTAAAATACTTATAGTTGTAGAAATTTCTCACTATAGATAACCTGATAATGCAATATACTAAAGCAAAATACTTGACCTACTTCTACTATCAAACTTTGCAGAAGCTTAATCAATTTGAGCAAGATCAATTGGAACACATATAACAGAGAAGAATAAATCATACACATGAAACACAAAAGAATACTCTGGGGAAAGCCTCAGCTAAAAACCCCTCTATCTGTATTATCATACAAGTGGAAATATCTCAGGATTACACAAAGCTTTAGCTCTCAAGCTATCCAACTCTCAGTGCAATCCGTCACTGCTGCTCATAGATAGAATAGACAACACATATGGCTTCCTTCAGTCCTCCAAGATTCCTATTTCCTTGCGCAGTTTCTCTTGGGTCCTTTGGCTGCCACCTGTGTGAATTCACCTCTCACACAACTCACCAAACTCAAAATAACTGTTCAATCCTCAAAGAATGAATTCTTTCTACATGCAAGAGATATCCTCAATGGAATGTTCTTGCAACTGATAGTACACTATCCCATCCTCTGATCTCAATTGGGTCTTTGACTGAACTAACATGCATGAGTTATTTATGAGAGAATATTAAGTTATCTGAAGTACACTAGTTACATGCATGCATGCATTAACTAACTGAACTCATAATCAGTTCCACAAATTGTTGGAACTAATCTAACTGGACTTAAATTTCTTAACTAAGCTAACTAATTACAACTCAAAGTAAAACTCATCCTGATCTCCTTAATTAAGGGATAACTTCCTCAATCAAAAGGATAACTATTGCATGTCTTTGCATAGACTTCATGTTTGATTTTCTCCAACTAATTAACTCAAGATGAATTAATTAATTATTTTTCAAACAACTTCTAAGATCAAATTCGAATTTTAATTCCCAATTTTAGTTCAGGGACTAACTAAAATTGAAATGTATCCCGAAATGCTATTTATAGGAATGCTATTTTTAGCACTTCTATTTTTAGCATTTATTGTTGCTATTTTCAACACTCCCTCTCAACAAGAAAGGGATTATCTATCACCCCAATCCTGTCTCTATGGAACTTGAATTTGCATTTTGATAATGCCTTAGTCAAAATATCTCCATCCTGCTCCTTGGTCGAAACATACTGCAACAACATGATCCTCTTCACCACACAGTCTTGAAGATGATGATACCAGATATCGATGTGCTTGGACCTGTCATGAAATACTGGATTCTTAGAGAGTTTGATACAACTCTGATTATCGCAATAGATCACAATTGGATCCATCCTCTGATCAAATAATCCAACTAGAATTTTCTGCATCCAAATGGCCTCACATGTTGCCTGACTGGCAGCCATGTATTCAGCCTTTGCTGAGCTAAGTGCAACTGACCTCTGTTTCCTGCTATACCAAGAAACTACAGCTGAAACAAGGTTGAAAATTCCTCCTGAAGTGCTCTTCTGATCTGATGGACTCCCTGCCCAATCTACATCTGTGAAGCCTTGAAGCTTCACTACCTCTGTCCATTTGTATCATAATCCATACTGAGGTGCCTTTGAGGTATCTTAACACATGCTTCGTTGCCTTCCAAAACAACTTCGTAGGCTGAACCATAGCTTGACTCAATTGGTTCACTGCAAATCACAAATTTGGTCATGTGTTCACTAAATACATCAATGAACCCACAAGCTGCCGATAAACAGTAGCAGCTACTACGTCTCCTGAAGTATCATCCTCCTTCCTCCAGTTACCTACTAGAGGAGTCTATATGGGCTTGCACTTCTCCATGTGGAATCTCTTGAGTATCTCATTGGCGTACTTGCCTTGAGACACAAACACTTCCCATCCTTCTGCCACACATCCATGCCTAGAAAGTAGTGCATGAGACCCATATCTTTCATCTCAAACTCTCTTGCAAGGTCCTCCTTGCAAGATTTGATCAACTGATCATCACCTATCAATATCAGATCATCAACATAAAGAACAATGATTAATGGCTTACCTTCTACCATGATGTGGTACAGGTTCACATCTACTTCACTCTTTGTGAAGCCCAACCCAGTGAAATAGCTGTCGATCCTGGTGTACCAAGCACGAGGTTCTTGCTTCAGCCCATACAAAGCTCTCTTGAGTTAACACACATGCGACTCATGATCGAAGGTCTCAAATCCTTCCGGCTGCTCTATGTACACCTCTTCCTCAATATTGCCATTGAGGAATGCAGTCTTCACATCCATCTGATGGATTTGCCAACCCATCTGTGCTGATAGTGCCAACATCAATCTAATAGATGAATACCTTGCTACAGGAGAAAAAGTCTCATCATAGTCGATCCCCTCGACCTGTGAGAAACCACAGGCAACGAACCTTGCCTTATGTTTCTCCACACTCCCATCAGCTGCTTGCTTTACCTTGTAAAGCCATCGGGAACTCACCACTGACTTGTCCTCTGATCTTGGAACAACATCCAAACATTGTTCTAAAATATGGAGTCATACTCCTCCACAATAGCATCAACCCAGACTAGTTGTTGCACTGCTTCCTCGAAGGAAGATGGTTCGGTCTTTATACATTCCCCAAACAGGGCCATGTAACTAGTGTACTGCTTGGGTGACCTCCTCTGTCTGCACTGAGAATATGGTTGTCCCACATTCTCTCTCGCATCCATCATCAATCTGGCAGCTTCCCTTGAGAATTTCTGCCCATCTCTAGAAGACTCTGCATGAGTGGATGTCTCCACTCCTGGATCCTCTGCATGCGGCTGCTCCGCATCAGTCTAAGGCTCCTCCTCCTTAGGAACCAAAATTTCCTCCTCTGCATGCAACTTGAGCTCCCTCTCAAGGGAAACTCACATGACCTTCTGCTCATCGAACTTTAGATCTTTGCATACCACTGTCCTCTGACTGGTAGGCAAGAACACCCAATAGTTGTGGGGTGTATCAATGTACCCCACAAGTATCCTCAACTCAACTGTTGGCTCTAGCTTCTTCCAGGGATCTTTGGTCACATGGAAAAATACTGATGAGCCAAAGACCCTGAAGTAACTCACATATGGTCTCTTCCCGGGGAAAGCCTCCACTGGTGTCTTCATCCCCAGTATACGATGTGGGCTTCTATTCTACAAGTATACCGTTCTATTGCATGCCTCAACCCACAAATGAAGTGGTAGGCCTTGGTCATGCAGCATCACCCGAGCTGCTCCCACAATCGTTTTGTTCTTCCTTTCAGCCACCCCACTATGCTGTGGGTTAAGGGGTGCTGTCAACTCCCGTTTAATTCCTTCTGTTGCACAGAAGTCCTTAAACTATTGAGAGACATACTCTCCACCATTGTCGCTTTGCAAGGCCCTTATTTTCTTTCCAGATTCTTTCTCAACCAAGGCTTTGAACTTGTTGGCATTATGATACAGATTTGTCACTATGACACAGGTGCTATCCTTGATGGCAACTCACACAGATGACAGATCACAGTTCAGGCTTACAGAATGAAGAAAGAGAGGTATACGCAAGTTCCCCATTGACCAAGCCATGTGTACACGCGGGTTCGAAAACCAAAAGATGCGTATAGTGTACACATGCACTTTCACGAAAGGAAAGGCATGTACATGTTAGAAAACTTAGTTTTTGTCCGTGGTATTTGGTCCATGCTATTTTGATCCATGGTATTGGTCCAAGGTATCTTGTCCGAAGTGTTGACCCCAGGTATTTGGTCCAAGGTATTAATTTTAAGTGGTTTTGGACCATGGTATTGAGTAAGACCTAAGACTATAAAAGGAGGAGAAGATCATTAGGCAAAGGCACTCATGAATTGAATATCTAATGAAAAGCAAGATATAGAATACAGGTTATTGGGTTATGGTGCACAGCTAGATCTGAATCAAGGATGAACTTGAGCGCTTGATGAATGATAAGTTCTATTGATGGGTCTAGATCTTAAGGCTTGAAGAGAAGTATCTTTGTGTGGTTTTCATCTTTTATCTGAATAACTAGTGCATGTTGTAATCTGTAAATATGATGATCTGGGTATAACTAATGTCTAGAATTGTTGTAAATTTTAAATCATCATTTACAGATATGTACACAGGTTCACTTTAGCAAAGGTGCATACACACGCTAGTTCTGCATATCCAAAAAGCGTATATGCAGGTTCGACACATTGAAGTAGTGTATACCTAATAAAATATGCTTTAGATACTTCTGTTTGTTGTTGCAGTGTTCTAGGTTCTGGCTTGGGTTCTGGTTACTGTTACTGTATTCTAGTTACAACATTCTGAGAAGTGATTCAGTTTTGGTTGGTATGAAGGAGATTGGTTGGTGCAAAGGAGATTGGTTGATGCAGATATATTTGATGTTCGATTGATGTTGTTGATGGATCTAGTCTGAAAATTTATGAAACATGGTCCCTGGAAGAAAAGAGAAGGTTGTAGCCTTCTATAAGTCAGCACCTACGTACTAGTAAACACATCAACTAGTACAAGAGCTAAGGGAGTTGAAGCTCCCTTCCAGGAGAAGTTGGAGAATGAGAGAAGGTTGTAGCCTTCTGCAGGTAGAAGCCTGCATACTGGTATAAGACTGCACTAGTACAAACAAAAAAAAATGTAAAAAGAAGTTTCTTATTAAAAGAAGATAGAGACGATTGCAGCAGGTGGTTTTCACCCATATTGGGTTTGCACCTTATATCTTGTGTTCATGTGTGTGTGATTGTCTATTCTATTTTTACTGCACCTGGTTACTGATTATATGATTCTGATGCATTGATTAAAGGTCAACATATGAAAAATTAACTGAATCATAAATTTGCACGATATATGCTAGTTGCCTTAATAAAAGTTGTGTATACATGCAAGTTCCATTAACTAAAGTAGCATATATGAATATGAGTATGGAAATGAAATATTATTGACTTTCTAATACTAATTCACCCCCCCTCTCAGTATTATTTCCAACATTTGGTATCAGAGCAGGTCCTTCAGAATAAGGTTGATCACTTGAAGGAAGATCTATCATCATGAGTAACTACGAAAGAGAGGGATCCATTAGACCACCAATCTTTGATGGGAGAAACTTCATTTATTGGAAGGTAAGGACTACGACCTATCTTCAATCTCTTGGAATAGATGTCTGGGAAATCGTGGAAGGAGAATATACATTTCCATCAACAATTCCTATAGATACGACAGGTAAGAAGCAATATGAAACCAATGCCAAGGCTGTCAATACATTATTAAGGAGTTTATCACAATCAGAATTTGTCAAAGTTATGCAGCTCAAAGCCGCCAAAGAAATATGGGACAAGATCACTCTAAGCTACGAAGGAGACAATTAGGTAAAACGTGCAAAACTACAATCTCTTAGAATTCAATATGAAACTCTCAAAATGCATAATGATAAAAGTATCCCTAGTTACTTCTTATGCATAGATGAGATTGTTAATTGCATGAAGAACTTGGGTGAAGAGATAAAAGAAGTTACTTTAGTTGAAAATGTTTTAAGATTCTTGTTTAATAAGTTTGAATCAAAAGTATCTGCCATAGAAGAAAAGTAGGATCTTCAAACTATATTATGACACAACTGCACAAAATCTTAACTGCCTTCAAAATGAGAAAAGGAGGTCCATTAGATATGAGAGAAGCCGCATCCAAAGCTTCAGGAAGAGAAGAATTCCATGAACCAGGACATATTTCAGAAGGAGAAGAAGAAGCAAACTTTGTCAAGAACCTTCAACGGGGTTCTGGGAGATTGAGAGGTAAACTACCTTTCAAATGTTTTGCTTGTGGAAGAGTTGGTCATTATGCTACCAAATGTCCTCATAAAGATAAGCTTAATAAAGGTAAGGAATCAACAAAATGGAATAGAAAACAAAGTGTAAGGAATAAGAGCTACTATAGTCATGAAGATAGTGATGGTTTATCAAATAGTGATGAAGATGAAAATATTAATGACTATAGACTTTTAATGGCTTTTGAAGATGATGATTTCTTGGATGCGTTAGATGAAGATGACCTTTATGAAGAAATATCTAAACTCAAAGTCTATTTAGAAGAAAAGAATATGATTATAGATACTCTGACATTCTAGCTTGCTGAAAGAGAAAAACACAATGAAAAACTAGAATGTGAAATTGTGGGTCTGAGAAAAGATATTGAGAAAACAAAAGCTCTAAATCTCAGATTTGCTAAAGGATCAGAAACTTTAGATGAAATTATAAAAGTACAACGCTCTCCTTTGATAAAGACAGGTCTTGGATATACTGAAGAAGTATCTCAAGCACAGAAGCCGTTTACCTCCACTAAAAGCTATCTTGATGCAGCAAAGAGAAGTGAACAATTTGACAATCGTCAGCAAAAGCATAAAGCAGATCACCAGGTAAATCACGTTCAATCTACTTCAAGGATGAACTAAAGTTACAACCAACCTCAGGTAAATCGTACTCAATTTGCTTCAAGAATGAATGTCAATCGAAACTACAATCACCAGGTGAGTAGATTCGATAATCACAGGAACTTCTTTAATGGCCAATGTTTTTCATGTCATAACTTTGGACACAAAGCTACTCAATGTGTTGCCTACAAGACCATCATGACTAGAGAAGCATGAAATCGAAGGAATGTCACAAGGATCATGAAAAGGACCTACAATAACTTTTTGCTTCTTCAAAATGAAATAGAATTCTCTATCTGTAATAACTTCGGTCATGAAGATTCTGAATGCAGGAGTAAATTTTAGGAAACATCTCAGAAAGATCAAACTTAATTGAGTCCCAAAATATGGAGGAAGAAAGAACCACAAACAGAAAGATGTGGTATAGCCTTGTATACAGAAGGATAAGAAAATTAGTGGTACATTGATAGTGGATGCTTGAAACACATGACAGGTGATAAAGAAAAACTTTAGTCACACAATGCATTAGAAAAGGAAAAGAAGGTCTCATTTGGAAATGACACTCTTGCTGTCATAAAAGGTAAAGGTTCTATTCTCTTAAAGGAAAAGGTTAAAGTTGGGAATGTTATGTATGTTGATGGTCTAAAGCATAACCTATTGAGTGTTAGTCAAATGTGTGATCAAGGAAATGAAGTAGTATTTCGATCAAATGGATGTGTTGTTCACGAGCTTGATACCGAAGAAACCATGATCAAAGGCATAAGAACTCCAAACAACTTATACATACTCAAGGGAGGACACAAACAATGCTATTTAAGCAAAAATGATGAGCACTAGCTATGGCACAGAAGATTGGGATATCTAAGCTTCCCACAAATAAGGAAAGCATGCAAATTCCAGGCTATTCATGATCTTCCTGATAACAGCATTCTAGAAAATACAATATTAAAATCATGTCAATTTGGTAAGCAAACCAGAGAACATTTCCTTGAGAAGGAAGGATCAGCTAGTAAGCCTCTTGAACTTGTTCATACTGATTTATGTGGTCCATCAAGAAAAAAGTCACCTCATGGAGAAGAATACTTTAAATTGTTCATTAACGATTTTTCTAGAATGTGTTGGATAGGACTTCTAAAGCATAAAGATGAAGCATTTGAAAAGTTCAAAGCCTTCAAAGCTTTGGTTGAAAATGAACCAGATCACAAAATCAAATGCCTCAGATCTAATCGAGGAGGGGAATTTACCTCAGATGAATTCTTTGACTTTTGGGAAGAACATGGAATAAAAAGATAATTCTCCACCACAAGGACTCCTCAGCAAAATGGAGTGGTAGAAAGGATGAACATAATTGTTCAACAAATGGCTCATGCCATGCTAGATGAATCTGGAACTCCTGCAACCTTCTTGGTTGAAGTTGCATTTGCTGTTGTCACTATTCTCAACAAAACAAATATTCGGGTAAATAGCACCCAAAGTCCACATGAACTTTGGTATGGTAAGAATCCTACTGTAAAATACTTCAAAGTTTTTGGAAGCAAATGTTACATCAAAAGGACTGATGAAAAACTTGGCAAGTTTGAACTTAGAGCAGATGAAGGCATTCTCCTTGGTTACTCTTCCCGAAGTAAAGGATATAAGTGTTATGATAAAAGACTTGGGAAAATTATTGAAAGTATTGATGTTGTAGTTGATGAAACAAGAAAAAATCCAAAGTAGATAAAAACCGAAGAGTGTGAAGAAGATGAGGATTATCCTTCCACATCAAATTAGACTAATTCTGAAGAAGAAGAAACCAATGAAGCACTAGAAGAATAGATAACGGTAGAAGAAAAGACTCCATCTAGGTATGTTTAGAAAAATCATCTAGGGACTTAAATTTTGGGACAAAAAGAGGCAGGTGTACAGACAAGAAGAACTATTACAGAAGCTTCAAGCTATCTAGCAATGCTTTCCTCCATCGAACCTCAAATCTAAATGAAGCATGCAAAGATGAATGTTGGGTCAAGGACATGAATGAAGAACTTGAGCAAATTGAAAAGAATAATACATAGGAATTAGTTCCTAGACTTCATGATAAGAATATAATAGGAACCAAATGGATATTTAAAAACAAGCTGAATGAAAATGGTGAAGTTATCAAAAACAAGGCTAGACTTGTTTGTAAAGGATATGCTCAACAAGAAGGTATAGATTTTGAAGAAACTTTTGTACCTTTTGCTAGACTTGAAGCCATAAGAATGTTCCTTCCTCTTTCTAGCTTTCAGAAATTCAAAGTATACCAAATGGATGTAAAATCTGCTTTTCTTAATGGAGACTTAGAAGAAGAAGTATATATTAAGCAACTAGACGGATTCATCCTTGGAAATGATCCAAAACTTGTATGCCGACCCAGAAAGGCTCTATATGGTCTAAAACAAGCTCCAAGGGCTTGGTATTACCGTCTTGACAAATGCCTCCATCAACAAGGTTTTTTAAAAGGATCAGCTGAAAGCAATCTATATACAAATATTGATAATGATAAATTGCTAATACTTGTAGTGTATGTTGATGATATCATTTTTGGTAGCAATGAAGAAGCCATGAGTCAAAACTTTGCCTTGGTAATGCAGCAAGATTTTGAAATGTCCCTGCTTGGTGAGCTCACATATTTTCTCAGCCTACAAGTTCAACAAAATAAAGATGGTATTTTTCTATCACAAACCAAGTATCTCAAGCAGATCTTGAAAAAATATGGCATGGAATATTCTAATCTAGTATGTACCCCCATGGTATCAGGATGTAGTCTCAGCTCAAATGATGAATCAGAAGCAGTACATCAACCAACCTACACATCGATGATTGGCAATTTTCTTTATCTAACAGGTACCTGACCTAACATCATGCATGCAGTGGGAATAGTTGGAAGATTCCAAGAAAATCCAAATAAATCACACCTTCAGGCAGTGAAAAGGATTTTCAAATATCTTCAAGGAACTCAGAATTTTGGTTTACGGTATCCTAGGGATACAAATCCTACACTTCCTGCATATACAAATGCAGATTGGGCAGGAAGCATGGATGACAGGGAAAGCACTAGTGGTGGTGCATTCTATATGGGTTCCAAATAATGTCTTGGTCCAGCAAGAAACAAAGTTCAATTGGATTATCTACAGCTAAAGAAGAATATGTGGTTGTTGCATCTTGCTGCACACAACTCCTTTGGATGATGCAAACATTGCAAGACATTCAGATCACATGTACTCCACCCATCTCCATTCTATGCGATAATACAAGTGCAATCAATATTTTAAAGAATCTAGTCATGCATTCCAAGACCAAGCACATACCCATCAAATATCATTTTCTACGTGAACAAGTGCTTGAACAAAAGGTCAAATTGGAGTATGTTCCCTCCAAAGAACAGGTTGTTGATATATTCACCAAACCACTTCCCAGAGAGACATTTGAATATCTCAGACAGAAGCTGGGACTAGTTGATGCTTCATCTTGCTGTTAAAACTTATCTATTTCAGAGAAAAGTGGTCGTATGTGAGTTTCATGAAGCATATCCGTGTACATACACCAGTTGTTGTGGATACAGTCATGTATATGTTGGTTTGAAAAAAAACAGTGGATGAAAGGAGTTTGATATGGGTTTGACAGTGATCATCTGGCACAGGTTCAGGGGGAGCATATACTTATAGTAATGCATTGTTGGCATTATCTTAGAAGATCTTGGTACAACTTCACAGTTGTTTTTGATTCAGGTGGAACAGGTTCAGGGGGAGATCATGGTTACTGGTCTAGATGGTGATTGACATATGCTGCTCATGAAAGTTGTTGATAACTATCATAGTCTTGTTTAAGATATTTGATCTCTATGTCATGTATATCTTTTAATGTCAAGCTCATGAAACGACCTATTTTGTTTCCCCACTATGCATGGGATGGATGATGTAATGCTCTTGTTTTGACATGTATAATAATTTGGTATATACTCACTTGGTTGGGTGAATGAGTCAAACTTGGTATATCCCCACTTGGTTGGGAGATGGATGTATGTATGAGTCATTAGTGACAAGAAGGTCATTTATGATGTATGAATAGAGTCATATTTTTTTTTTTCAGACCTTGCTTATATTTAGGGGGAGCATGGACAACACACTTCAACATATCAGAGAATTCAAAACGTACTCAGAGGGAGCATAACCCTTTGCCCTTGATGACAAAGGGGGAGAGTGACTTGGGGTTGGGGTTGCCATCAAGTCCAAAGGGGGAGATTGTTGGCATTATGATACAGATTTAGCACTATGACACAGGTGTTGTCCTTGATGGCAACTCACATAGATGACAAATCATAGTTCACGCTTACAGAATGAAGAAAGAGAGGTATAGGTAGGTTCCCCATTGACCAAGCCGCGTGTACACGCGGGTTCGCAGACCAAAAGATGCGTATAGCATACACACACACTTTCATAGAAGGAAAGGCACGTACATGTTGGAAAACTTAGTTTTGGTCTGTGGTATTTGGTCCATGGTATTTTGATCCATGGTATTGGTCCAAGGTATCTTGTCCGAAGTGTTGACCCTAGGTATTTGTCCCGGTTGCTAGTGGTTTTGGACCATGGTATGAGTAAGGCCTAAGACTATAAAAGGAGGAGAAGATCATTAGGCAAAGGCACTCATGAATTGAATATCTAATGAAGAGAAAGATCTAGAATACAGGTTATTAGGTTATGGTGCGTAGCTGGATCTGAATCAAGGATGAACCTGAGTGCTTGATGAATGATAAGTTCTATTGATGGGTCTAGATCTTAAGGCTTGAAGAGAAGTATCTTTGTGTGGTTTTGATCTTTTATCTGAATAATTGGTGCATGTTGTAATATGTAAATATGATGATCTGGGTATAACTAATGTATGGAATTGTTGTAAAGTTTAAATCATCATTTACAGATCTATACGCAGGTTCACTTTAGCAAAGGTGCGTACACACGCTAGTTCTACATATCCAAAAGGCATATACGCAGGTTCCCCTTGGGAAAACATTGTATGTACATAGGTTTGACACATTGAAGTAGCGTATACCTAATAAAATATGCTTTAGCTACTTCTGTTTGCTGTTGCAGTGTTCTGGGTTCTGGCTTGGGTTCTGGTTACTGTTATTGTATTCTGGTTACAACATTCTGAGAAGTTCTTCAGTTTTGGTTGGTGTAAAGGAGATTGGTTGATGCAGATATATTTAATGTTTGATTGATGTTGTTGATGGATCTAGTCTGAAAATTTATGAAACGTGGTCCCTGGAAGAAAAGAGAAGGTTGTAGCCTTCTGTAGGTCAGCACCCATGTACTAGTAAACACATCAGCTAGTACAAGAGCTAAGGGGGTTGAAGCTCCCTTCTAGGAGAAGCTGGAGAACGAGAGAAGGTTGTAACCTTCTGTAGGTAGAAGCCTACGTATTGGTATAAGACTGTACCAGTACAAAAAAAAAATGGTAAAAAGAAGTTTCTTATTAAAAGAAGATAGAGGCAATTGCAACGGGTGGTTTTCACCCACATTGGGTTTCCACCTTATATCTTGTGTTCATGTGTGTGTGATTGTCTGTTCTATTTTTACTGCACCTGGTTACTGTTTATATGATTCTGATGCACTAATTAAAGGTCAACATATGAAAAATTAACTGAATCATAAGTTTGCAGGATATACACTGGTTGCCTTAATAAAATTTGCGTATACACGCAACTTCCATTAACTGAAGTAGCGTATATGAATCTGAGTATGGAAATGAAATATTATTGACTTGCTAACACTGATTCACCCCCCCTCTTAGTATTATTTCCAACAGAACTCACAAAACCTTGAGAAGGTTTGATCCTTCTTCTGCATGAAGTAGATCCAACATCTACGAGAAAAATCATCAATAAAAATAGCATAGTACCTTTGTTTAGTAGTGGAGGCTGTCAAGAATGGTCCACAAACATCTGTATGAACTCACTCTAGGATTGCTCCAGCTCGACTGTCTCAATCCTGAAAGGAAGATTTTGCATACTTACCTAAGGTACAACCTTTGCATGTATCCACTTGCTCCAGTTTACCCTTGGGAAGTCCAGTAGAAATCTGTTGCATGATCTTCAAGGCCCCATGGTGCAAGTGGCCCAATATTCTATGCCATAGCTCGCCAATATCTTGGCTTTGCACCAACTCTGCTTTGGAACTCAATGTAGCACAATCATCTACCTCCAGCTTATAGAGATTCTTTACTCGAATCCCAATCCTCTTGGTCTGTCCAGTGCCGATGTGCCTCAGGAATGCCTTTCCTTTACTAAAGACTACATCATAGCCTTTGTCTTCCAACATTGTGACGGACACTGGGTTCTTCTTCAGTCCAGGAACATACTTTACATCAATCAAGGTGAGAGGAGCTCCATGCTCCCTCTAAAACACAACCGTACCTTCACCTAAAACATGATACTTTCCATCATCACCCATCTCTATGTGCATCTGGAGGTCCTTCTCCTCCAAGGTACTGAACAAACTCTTGTTGCCAGTCATGTGGAATGAGGCTCCACTGTCCAGGTACCAAACACAACCCACCATTGATGAAACCATGCATGCTATGAGGGTGAAAACCAATTCAAACTGTGAGGCTAGTGCCTCACCCTAAGGCTAGGTTTTCTTCATCATTATGCTTTGATGAAGATCCATCTCTGGTGCTTCTCCTGATCTCCTCCTGCATCAGATTTGACCATATTCGTTCCCAATTTGGCAGTTTCTCTCTTCCATTTATTGAATCTTGGTAGCTATGCTAGTTCTTAGGAAGACTGAGGAGAGCAAGACTCACCATGTCATCATCGGCTGTCGTAATTCCTACACTTCCAAGCTCATCCATGCAGGTGGTGAGCTTGTTCAAATATGTAGAGATCATGTCGCCCTTTTCACACTTGATTTTTCGAAGCTTATCTTTCAGCGCGAGATTCCTCTGATCATTGTTGTTCTGATATAGATCCTTCAATGTTTTCCACATTAAAAAAGTTGTCTCCTTCCCATGGAGACTCGAGGCAATGTGGTCTCGAACTCCCTCCAGAAGAATCCTCCTCGCTCTAGCCACACATTTCTTCCATTCCGCCAATTCTTGGGCATTAGCAGCTACTGGCTTGGGGACTTCTTGATCAATGAAGTCCTTCAAACCGTTGTCCTCTAATACGACTTCCATGCAATCCTTCCAGGCTATATAATTCGCGCTGCCATCCAGGGCATACTCGAGTCTCAAACCGTTGAATGCCATTGGTGAAATTTTTTATGTGATAAGAATCGATTTCTATAATAAGGAACTTCAAACTTCGAACTTCTCCCTTCTTTGTATATTGTTCTCCTCTTTGATCACCTTTGCTCTCATACCATGTAGAAATTTCTCACTATAGATCACCTGATAATGCAATATACTAAAGCAAGATACTTGATCTACTTCTACTATCAAACTTTGCAGAAGCTTAATCAATTTGAGCAAGATCAATTGGAACACATATAAAAGAGAAGAAGAAATCATACACATGAAACACAGAAGAATAATCTGGAGAAAGCCTCAGCTAAAAACCCCTCTATCTGTATTATCATACAAGTGGAAATATCTCAGGATTACACAAAGCTTTAGCTCTCAAGCTATCCAACTCTCACTACGATCCCTCATTGTTGCTCATAGATAGAATAGACAACACATATGCCTTGCTTCAGTCCTCCAAGCCTCCTATTTCCTTGCGCAATTTATCCTGGGTCCTCTGGCTACCACCTGTGTGAATTCACCTCTCACACAACTCACCAAACTCAGAAATAACTGTGCAATCCTCAAGGAATGGATTCCTTTTGCATGCAAGAGATATCCTCAATGGAATATTCTTGCAACTGATAGTACAGTATCCCATCCTCTGATCTCAACTGGGTCTCTGATTGAACTGACATGCATGAGTTATTTATGAGAGAATATTCAGTTATCTGAAGTACACTAGTTACATGCATGCATCCATTAACTAATTGAACCCACAATCAATTCCACAAATTGTTGGAACTAATCTAACAAGACTTAACTCAGTTAACTGAGCTAACTAATTACAACTCAAAGTACAACTCATCCTGATCTCCTTAATTAAGGGATAACTTCCTCAATCAAAGGGATAACTCTTGCCTGTCTTCACATAGACTTCATGTTTGATTTTCTCCAACTAATTAACTCAAGATGAATTAATTAATTATTTTTCAAACAACTGCTAAGATCAAATTCAAATTTTAATTCTCAATTTTAGTTCAGGGACTAACTAAAATTGGAATGTATCCTGAAATGCTATTTATAGGAATGTTATTTTTAACACTTCTATTTTTAGCATTTCTTGTTGCTATTTTCAACAACAGTCACAGTAAAAAATGCAACAGTCATGACATTTCAGATGGATGGGTTTTCTACAACAATTTCATTTGGTTCTCAGGTATAAAAAGGGAATCTATAATAAGGTAGCTGATATTCCTTCAAGTCCTATTGTAAGTTCATCTATTATACTCAAGCATAATTCTGTTTTGCATGAAAGTTACATTGAACAATATTCATATGATAGTGACTTTCAATATGTGTTTGCAAGCTTGAGTCAAGGAAACCAAATTGAAGAGTTGGATTATCACGTACATAACAATTTGTTGTATCACTTGGGCAAGTTGTGTATTCCACAGGGGGAAAGAAACAATATCATAAGGGAGACATACACTTTGTTGATTATTGGACACTTTGGTGTAGGCAAGACGATAGCGAATATCCAAAGGTATTTTTATTGGCCACACTTGTTTGATAATGTTTCTTGTTTCATAAGAGGATGTTATTTGTGTGCAACAACTAATCCCAGCAATAGGAAACTTGGATTGTACACTCCACTTCGGTACTTCTCGACCATGGGAGAGTATCTCAATGGATTTTGTAGAAGGTCTTCCATTGTCAAGGAAAGGTCATGATTACTTGTATGTAGTTCTAGATAGGTTCAGCAAAATGTGTATATTAACACCATGTTAAAAACAAATTACAACTGAACAAACAGCTCAAATTTTCTTCCAAAACATTTGGGTTCATTTTGGTCTTCCTAATTCTATTGTAAGTGATCGAGATTCTCGTTGGGAATTTTTGGTCAAATTTGTGGGGCATTATGGACACATAGTTGAAGAAGATTACAACCTTTCATCTGCAAATATATGGACAAACTGAGGTAGTCAACAGAACAATCATTCATCTTCTTAGAGGATATTGCAGCAAACATCCCAAGTTGTGGGATGAACAGTTGCATTACATACGACATGCATACAATAGGGCAAAGCATTCTTCCACAAACACATCGCCATTTGAGGCATGTTATGGGTACTTTCCAAGATCTCCATTGGACTTCATCTTTGAGAAATATGTCGCTATCAATGGTCACAGTAACGTTGTTAACACAATAAAGTTCATAGAGAAAACTCAATTAATACATCATACAGTGTAGGAACAACTTGAGAAAAGTCAAAGAAACTACAAGGCAAGGCATGACAAACACCAGGTTGATCACAAATTTCAAGTTGGCGACGAAGTTTGGTTATATATTAGCAAAGACAGACTTCAAGGGGAAGGTAAAAATCTTAAGCCAATCCATTATGGTCCTTTTAAAATTCTGTAAAATATTGGTAACAATGCATTTAAGCTTGATTTGCCTCCTTATGCAAATATACTCTATTGTTAATGTTGAGAATTTGAGATTGTTTGAGCCTCCTTTGATTGATGATCAAGGAGAGCATGTTCAACTACCATCAATAGATGATTTCTCGCTAGAATATCTAGATGAGATTAAGCAAGATCTCATACTTGACAAAAGAATCAGAACTTTGAAGAGAGGGGATGTCGAATACCTTAGAGTGGGACTCAAGGGACAAAAGCCTTCTCAAACCAAATAATTGTAGATCGAGAAGGTGAGGGAGTTGTACCCTCACTTGCTGAACGATTGATAGTATCTTTTGAGGTCCAAAAGGCTTCTAGTGGGGAGGAACGATTAAGTGCTCAGTATTTAGCTCAAAAATCAAATTTCTCAGAATGGCTCAAAACCTGAACGATCCATCCGTCTTGGAAAAACGATCCTAACGCAACTCGTTTCGCTGAAAACCGAGTTCGTATGAGAAGGTTATTGTGTTTTGATTGCTTTGCTAAATAGACGAAATTTAAAAAAAAATGCCTAGTCACTGTACAGTTAGCAGTCCGTACTATTGATGTGGCAAGTGACTAGGCATGGTCAACTTGGTCAACATTCAGCCATTTCTTGGCAAGTGTCACAGTGTGATTGGGTTTTAGATTGGTGTGTTGGTGCAATTCTATTGGTTTATTTTTGGACCAATGAAAGAATGCCATGTGGCAAGCCCGAAGGCTACCATGTGGCACCTCCCAACGACCTAAGGGCTGGGCATAGTTCAACAAAATTATGGTGGAGGCATCGGGGTTTGACCCCGCAACCTCCCCTCCGCAGTCCAAGGAACATACCAACTCTGCGTTTTGAATTAACTGTTATGGAGCACCATGTCTATTTAAAGTTTAGTGCAGTTTTGGTTGATGGTTAGGGGAGGGCCAGCCCACAGGCCAACCCTTCCCATGTGATTGCAACAAACAGTTACCGTGGATGGTTAGGGAGGCGACTCCCCAGACATTTATGCAAAAAGCCTCCACGCATGTGAATGGAACACAACTTACCACCAAACGGTTATATGACGTAAACTCCAAATAAACCGTGACCCATAATGGTTAGCCATGTGAGCACACTTTGATGGATACAGTGAGGGTTAATAAACTTGGAAGCCAACACTGGAAAACCATAGACATGTGACCCTCCAACAAAACCGCCAACGGTTTTAGAGCGATCAATCTTATCCGCGCGGTAATTAAGTGCTAATCACCTGTTAATTACGCTTAAATTTAATTAAGCACCAGTTTTAGTTTGGCGGTTCTGACATTTATGGCACCAACCCCAAGTTTAGCAGCCCTAACTGGAGCCATTCAAGATTTATAGGAGCTTTTCTAGGGAAAGGATGTCTGAGTCATAGAGAGAGCAATTTTCGACCAAATTGAGCTCAGGAAGAGGTGTTCCTGGCTAATTTGGACATTCTGAACACATTGGTGTATGTATCAGGAGCCATAGAGCTTTGTAAAACAACATTTTTTCATATTGAGCTAATATAGAGGCCCAAGCCATGGAAGCTGGACCAAGAAGATGTAGCCCAGGAGGGATGAACTCCTTCATCAAAACTCTGTGTTATGTGTCTATCTGATGGTTTGCTGCATTTTTACTGTTACTATTCAGAATTATTCATCTAAGCTATTTATGCTCATGAATGTTACATTAAACTTAAGGAAAATTACCTGTTTACATATACCAACAACCTAAAGAAACCTCAGCACAAGAAGCAATAAACAAGCACATTTTTATAAATATGTAATTGATATTAGCACAACAAAACTAATGATCAAAAACAAATCATCAACCCAAATTTAGAGTCTCTAAAATCATGATTCACATTCTTTTTGTTTTCATCATGAGTTTCATGGAATACCTTGTCCCTATTAGGAAGAATATCTTATAACAACTTTGTCAAACCTTCCATTTATGCTTTCAAGCCATCTTCAAACCTTCCATTTTTGTTTCTATACCATCCTTCAAACCTTCCATGTCTATTTTTATTTTTTATCCCAAACCATCCATGTTTCTTTTTAAACCATCCATCTTAACATTCATCATCACTTCCAATTCATTTTTAGTTACTCTTTGCAAGACCGAAATTTGGTTCTCATGGTCTTGTAATTTTGACATATCATGTTGCATTTTTTTCTCTTCTTCATATGTCATAATAGAACATAGTTACCGATCAAATGAGAAAATGAATTGGTACCTATTTTTTTAGGTAGCAAAAAATCACCCGATTTTGAAAAGTGGTGATGCCATAATACACTTTTTTTAAAGCATATTTTTGGCACTTTAAATTTTCCTATGTATCAAGTATGAACATTTCTTTTTCGATGTTAGTGATTTTCATGCTAATTTTGAAAAGTGTTGATGCAACATCAACACATTTTTTTAAATGTTAGTGATTTTCATGTTGATTTTGAAAAGTGTTGATGTGGCATCAACACATTTTTTTAGAGGGATTATTTTTGACACTTTAATCCTCTTTTATTTTTTATTTTTTATTTTTGTATCGAGTGTGAACAATTTTTTTTCGTTAATGATTTTCATCTTGATTTTGAAAAGTGATGATAAGAATCAACCCTTTTTGTTTAAAGGGCTTACTTTTTACACTTTAATTGTTTTTAAATGTTGGTGATTTCCATGCTAATAATAAAACATAAAAGTAAAAATAAAAAACATGACAAAAAAATCAAATATAAAAA